>VBVR01000031.1:0-100848 GCA_011638315.1 Tetramorium parvispinum
TATACAGTATTTAATTTATTCTTTATTTGTTCTTTATTTGTTCTTTATTTATCTGTCTTATATTTTTTGTACGATCTTATTCAATTCAAAACTATCGATATTGCATGTTCAATATTTTGTTTTGTTAACGTTTTAGTTAATTATAAAACAATAATTTAGATATATGTATTTATATAATAAAATAAATTATTTTGTAGACTATTTTAGACATCTGCATGAAGCCAACTTCGCAATTTTTATATGTATTTGTGTAAATATAAGTAACATGCATTTAGAAAATTAAACATATATATTCGTGACGATATATACATTCGTACTAAGAGATAAAAGAATATAATTTATTTTTTTTATTGTAGAACAGGCCTTAGCAAAATTGCGTCCGATAAATAATTTTCGCAGGAGAGCAAATTAACTTGCTTTTGCTATTAAACTATTAAAAATTAATTAAGCTCTCTTACCTGTGTTGTGCTCAGGTTTATACTTACTTGTTTATTTAAAAATAATAATAAAAAGACAAATGTAAATAGTAATATGTTTTGCGAGCTGAGCATTCTATTATTCTGAATATTTTACAATTGTGTACAATAATTAAGTAATATTTTTTAAACGTAAAGAATAGTTTACTAATTAAATAAGAATGTGTAACCTGAACAAATGCTGAAAAATTGATTTATTGTAAAAAAATTAAGAGATAATTGGTTCTTATAATTAGTTCTCAACTCAAATATTTTACTTCATTTTTTATCACTATTACACAATAAATCAATTTGCCACGAGACGCTACCACGTCTCTTGATTACACAGGCACACAAAAAAAAGTGGTTTGGCCTGTATACTAGACTAGTGTATTCCTATGTATTTTGACCCGCTGAATCCAAATCCGAGGTCAGAATTGGTAGTTTAGCTCCTTGTTCCGAAGGGTACATGTAGGAAAACTACCAATTTTACAGAATTTTGACCTTTTTTTGAGGTTTGCTCGGAACAAGGAGCTAAACTACCAATTCTGACCTCGGATTTGGATTCAGCGGGTCAAAATACATAGGAATACACTAGTCTAGTATACAGGCCAAACCACTTTTTTTTGTGTGCCTGTGTTATTAGGCATTTACATGCAAAAATTTACTTATTAGTTTTGCTTTTCGCATTTTGTTTTGAATTAAAATCACGCGTAAAAGTAGCGATAAAAAATATACAACTAATTAGAAATCTATTAAGGAGCGGAAGGTCAGCATTATCGTGATACACATTTCAGATTTTTATGCACCCGTATTTATTTGCCACTTGCAACTTAGCGTTGTATAAATAAGAACTTTTAATGATTAATTCTACGTATATATGACACCTAATATATTAGCGCATCGCGCCATGGCACTCTTATGGACACTATAAGAATATGGCCACGGAGTTACGATATTGGCATGAATGCATTCACATTCTCTCAGGTACATTATCGCACCGGAAAAAAAATACATTAACTATATAACATTATAATAATTATTAAATTATCTTTAATGAATCTTTATAACTGTTAACTGAATTCACTAATTATCGCACGGAAGCTCATATTCTGGATTTCTAAGATTCGCATCTTTTCAGAATGGAATCTCGTTTCCTCTTCATTTCGTTTGAAATGCAGTTGATCCCATAATAATTAATTCACTTTGAAGCGTGTTATCTCTCATTTTCTCTTATCGATCGTGATAAGAATTTTAGAGAAATAGAATAAGAAGAATTGGAGATATAATGTAGCGTATAATATTTCCGTTGAAATATGATATACTTCATATTTCTTTAACGCGATATTCCTTCATGGCAATCATGTCACAATTATTAGCATGATACATCGTGTATATACATTCTCTTTGCATCTTCTTTTTATTCCATTTTTAAATCAGCCTTTTTCCTTATCATTACCATATCGTGACATCGCTCAAACTTCTCACATATAACTTCTTGCATCGTTCCCCATCATTGCCTTCTTGCTGAGATTCCCTCGAACTTTTTAAGTTTCTTTCAGTATTCCTGGTTATTGATTTTCCTAACTTTTCGCTGTTAACGTCTTCAAGGATTTCCCGATGCCTTCCAAATCTTGTTTCTTTTCTTCGCGCTGTGACATCGTCATCGTTGAACGCGCACGCTTTCTGTCTTCTCGAGACATCCTTCAGGAACTTGTTCATTATAATTTCATCGGAGGTATAATCGATCTCATCTTGCCACTCATCATCTTCATTCGGCAAGGACCAGAGAGAAGATGAATTTATGTTCTTTTTACGAACTAGATTCCTGCGCTTCGTCATAGAGCTCATTCTGAAAGCACTCGTTCGATTTCTGTTGCGTCCAATTTGCGCGTATCCTACGGAGACCCGATCGTTCATAACATTGTTTTCCTCGTCCTGCCAGTCGCTTTCCTCAAAATTTGAGCTCGTCGAGTGCTCGAAGCTAGCGAATCCTTCAAAACTCGTAGAACGATTCAAGTTTGTTGGTTGATCACTTTCTGAATTAACGTTAGAATGTTGTTCGGGATTCGCCGATCCTTCCGTTTCAACGAAATCGCGATTGTCTTCATTACGAACGACGGATGCAGCTTCTGGCAGAATCGATCTCAATCGGATCCTCCTGTAGTTCGGTATCCTTCTGCTGTCGACTTTTCTATTCCTCTTGATTCCGCCGAAGGTTTGAAACTTGAATTTCGCAAACTCCGGGCTGTGACCTTCGAACGAATCCTCTAGCGTGGGCGATTCGTCTTCAAAGTCATCATCGAATTCCTCCATCTTCTTCTGCCGGATCTTGATACCACCGAACGTATGGTATTTGTATCCGCCGGGGGTCCAGAACTTCCTGCCACCCGCTGAAGATATCTGCTCGCTACTGCCAGGATGGTCGTTATCCGCTATCCGATACAAACGTCGCCAGCGATCGCGCTCGCTGCTCTCCGAATCGCGGGAGCCGATCGAGCACATCCCGGAATCGTGATCGCCCAGATCGCGATCGTCCCGATCGCCTGGTGATCCCGCGCGATTATCGTACCGCGGTACTATCGGTTCTTCGCTCTCGCGGTCGACACTTTCCTCACGATCGTCCCAAGGCTGATTCCAATCTATAGGCATTGACCTCCCAGAGTTCATGCCGAGCTCCAGATTCTCCACCAAGACGTGGTTGTCCTCTTCGCTTTCAAAAATAGCTCCTACATTCGACTCCACGAAATTCTTTGACCCTCGATCATCTTTCGCGTCTACTTTCGTGCTTTCTCTTTCTTCGGGATACATCATTCGGATATCGTTTCCTACAAGATTCTTGACTTGCTCGCCGTCACCGTAGCGCGATTGATCGCTCGCGGATTCCAGATGCAGGAGAGGGTTGATCGCGAAGTGCGGACTGGCGCGGGGATCGCGGCAGCATTGTCTAGGAAGGCTATCGCGCAGCGAAGCGGCTTCGAATTGCTCGAGCTTGTCATGACTCACCTGTCGTTCGTGTTGCTCGTCGCCGGCGCAGCTCGATTGCTGAGACAGCGAGCTACTCGGTCTGCTCGACATCGACGACATCGCCGATTTAGCCCGTTCCAGTCGTTCTCCACTAGCCATCTTCGATTGGTTGATGTAATAATCTCTGCCGAATCTGTACAGAAAAATCGAGTCATCAATGTCATGAAGCTTTACAATGAAAAATAATCAGTACTTGTGATTCTTTTTATTTCTGCTATTCCTTTCTTAGTTAGTTAATATTTTAAGTAAACTTTTAACCAAAGATCTTAGAAAATTAGAGAAATAATTGTTTGATTCTCTTTAAATGTATTGCGCGCCTTAATTATTATTAGCCTTCATTATTTTGGAAAAATTAACGAAAGTTACCGTTTAATGTCCGGTCGACCGGGTATCAGTAGCGTCTCCAGATTTACTTCGTTCAGCTTTGTTAATTCATAATGAGCTCTAAACAAAATGAAAAATCGATCTGAGAGCTTCGCGACTATAATGAAATATTTCTAAAATCTCTCATGCGCGATTCTTACCCTGGAATGTCCGAATTTTTCGAATATTGTCTCTCCAAGCATCGCTTTCGTATACTCTCCTCGCTGTAGGGATTGTTTTCGATCGGCGGTGCGTTTTCCCACTTTTTGTGCTCGCGTTCTGCTATTGTGCCTGTCCGATACATTTATTCACCATCATATCCGCGATACGCTTATCATGATATATGAATATTTCATTATATACATGAATCTTCCCGCATTTTATTGCAAAACATCGAGAATTTTTTGTTAAAGAGAGTTTATTAAGATTTTACTTTTTATACTTTAAAGATAAAAATGCAATTAATATTATCTATACTCTTTACTATTCTTCGTTTTATGTGATATGAGGCTGTAAACTTTTGGAATTTTACGCGTGTTCGATTTTTATTACATGTTGTATGTTTATTTCTTAATATATATGTACATGTATAATTATTATTCTCTCTTTATATATAATAAAATTTATATTTAATATTAATAGTAAATTATTTTGTACATAATTTTACATCAGGAAACTAAAATAAAATTTCTATTTTTTTTATAAATCGAGAAAATACGAAGATATATACGAAGAATTTCGACGCGTATTATACAACATGTACAAGTTTTTTAATCGTAAACAAGTAAAATTACCTGGTCGTGGAGGGGCGCTTAATGGATTTTCACTCATTATATCGGCGTGATTCTCACCAATCGTTGCGTAAGACAATTGGACTTCGGTTTCTGAACGTTCACTGCATAAAGTCGAAAAAGAATTATGAAAGAGGCATATCGTGCCGCGGCGAAACTATGAAAAGAATTATGTAGTGGTATACGGAACTCATGCAATACGAGTAGGAAACTGGAACTATCATTATCGCTTATTACGTTTATTTCGAAACCTGACCGGAGTTTCGCTTCATTCATATTTATTATGTCCTTACATATAAAATCCAAAAAGGAAAATTAAAAGAATAGAAAATAGAAACAAAGTTAAGTTTAAATCATTTATTTCACATGTATATAAATTTAATTCAAACCAAGTTTAAAATATAGACTTTAATTCTATTCTTTTACTTAAAATGATAAAGCCATATAGACAACTGAAAAAAGTAATTAGAAGATATGCTATTCCTACCTTTTTGGTACTTTGATTGAATTGCTCTCCGATTTTCTGAGCTGTTCGTCTGTCATTTTTCTCGTTTCATCGACGTTTTCACTCTCTCCAAAGCAAACTTCGACTTTCGTCAAACTGTCTAAATGTCTCTGGATTGCCGTGTCGTAATGTTCGGTATATTCGCTTTCTCGTTGCTCTTCGTTTTCGTCGGTGACGTTTTCCCCTCGATCGCTCCTCTCACTTGATTTCTCAGATTGCATCTTTACTTCCTTTTGTACAGAACTTTCCACCGCGGTTGTTCGTTCGCCACGCTCGGCTGTATCCTTAGACTTCTCTTTGGTTTTGTCTTCTCCTTTTGCTACCGTTATCAATGCAAATGAACTTTCATTCCGACTACTTTTATTATCTTTACATTTGTTTGTTTTCTTTTCCGAGATTTCCGAAGACTTCAAAAGGCTTTCATGATTCGTCTCGTTGGAGCGCTCGCAAATCACATTATTCTCATTTTTCGTTATCACTTGGCAGGTGTCTACTTCATCCTTTTCGAATTGCGTCATAATTGGTCCTCCCTGATTGCTTTCTGTTTGATTATTTGTCGTGTCGCCTTCAGAGATCTTGGGGGTCCTTGGAATCACGTTGTTGATCGCCTCCATCAGTTCTTTTTCAATCTCTTCATCAGATTTCGTAGAGGAACATTCAGATAGATCGGACGTGTCCTCGGCATCCCGGTCGCCAATCAGAGCCTTGTAGTACGCATTAGAACTTGGTACCAACATGGCAACCGCGTCCGGCTGCGATCGGGAAGTCCTTTTCTTTTGGAATAACCAATTATCCTCCCAGGACTCGATAGGCGAGACTATATCTATCGTACGACCAGCGTGACGTTTCGACCTGACCTGAGTATATTCGTTGCGATGTAAGTCCGAAGAATCCGACGATGATGACGGCGATGACGAAGGTAATTCCCGTGGAGCTATTACAAAAAAATTCAGAATGAATAATTATATGTACAATATGTACAATATGAATATATATGATAACGTTGCTTCTTAATGCTGGAAATGATTATACGAGTAATTATTTTTTTTTACATTTTTTTAAAGAAAAGGATATTGGAAACGAGATTAAGCAACTGATTTAGTATTAAAATATATTCTTAAATGAAAAACGATCACGTGAGTTAAATAATGTGAATAAATTTATTTTCGAGTTAACAAGCGCTTATCTTTATTATATTTATCTTTAAGTATTATTATACGCATAACTTGGCGCTCGAGACACTACCGTGCCTCTTGATGATATGAGAACACGCGGTATTTTAGATATAATTCTGCGTACTTTTTAAATATGTAAATGACATTTGAAGTGAAAGTTGAGATACTAACGGTCAATGATGTCCATCCCATATTCTGGAAATGGTACGCGCCGGCTGTATCCGAATTCCAAGGTGCCGTTGTCTCGAAGTTCGTCATCGTCCGTGATCATCGTAGTTACTTCCTCTATCCTTTCTTCCATCTATAACAAGATTGAGTTTCCTTCAGAGATCATATGAGGTCATTATATTTTATTATATTAGGTATATTACATTGAAGAATTTAAATCTGATATGCAAATTTCACGTTTATCTTTCATTGCGTTTAGTAGCGCTACGCTCCGCATTGCAAGATGAGAATATGTAAATACTATTGTAATAGCCGTCCTTACCGTAAAGGACACCGGTTTCCGATTTTCATTCCGTCTGATCGATGCACTATGATTGCCGTTGCATGCGAGACGATCGGACGTGTAGCTCGTCGCATCTTCCTCAAGGCCATGTTCGCTGTTGGCTGAAAAAAAAGAGCATGATCTTCGTAAATGTGACTTCTCCACGCTTCACGCGCGATAATATGTTAAGTAAATTCTACGTACTTGCGGTGTATTTCGCTTTAGGCGAATCTGTGTCGTGCAGAACATTGCTGTTGCCATCAACTCGTTCCCTTTGATATTTTTCAATGACCTAAAATGCGTATAATAAATTCGATCATATTTAATTTAAGTACAGCGCTTTATTGGTAACAGTAAATTTTTATAATTATCGTAAGAAACATAGTACATCTTAATTTCTTATAATCGATTCGAATGCAAATTTTAATATTTAACGTAGAGAATATAGAAATTTATCTTATCTTAATATAGAAATTTATTTTATCTTTTTATAATTAATTTTAAAATATAACATATTTTTTCAAAATCATTTAATAAAAAAAATTTGACAATATTGAATGTTATTTAAAATGAATTGAGGAAGTCTATGTATCGCTTTCTTAGATTTCAAATTGTCTGGTATATACAAACAACCTTATTAAGTATCGCGGTAGCAAGGAGATCCTCGTAACTATTATCCGCGTGTTCTTCTCGAGGATGCTCTGCATCCGCGGAGGTATTCAGTTCTGGTAGTTTCCGAGCTTCCTCGACGGCTCGCTCGACGATCTCTCTGAGCGCCGCGTGCGCCATAGCCGGTGGATCCGTAGATGGTTTGTCTAGAACATCAAGTCCGAAAATTATCGAGATCGACGTTGTCATTGCGGTGATGATGAGAATATATGCTAATCATAACGTCTGCAATTACTACGAATACAACATAGAATTTCTAAGTCAATTGTACCATTAAATTCGATTTATTAATTTAATATTACATTTAATATTGCTCTCGAAGTCACCAACTCTTCTGTAATTATAAACTAAAATATCTTTAAGGACTTAAATATCGAAAGCATGAATGCACACTAATTTCATTGAATTAATTGCAGACTTCGGTCATAAAGTGATGTAGGTCATATTTTTCCCAATTTATCCTTACAAGCTATATTTATTATTAATACAAGATATACATAAGAATATACATAAGAGCACCTTATTCGAGAACATGAAATTATCATTTGATTAAGACATTTTTTAACATTCTTTTAGAACAATTTTATCGTGTACTCCCACTGGTCCCCGAAATTATATTAATTTACGTCCGATTGGCGATTCCATGGATCGATCGCGGTTTCCGCGGAGTGACTGTCGGACACTCTATCGCGAACGATCGAGCGCACCTTGCGAACAGTTATAGTAAAACGGGGTATAGCAAGCGCGAGTTATACCGCACTTTCTTTGGCATGATCGAGTCACGACGAGATAACGGCGATCGTGAATACCGGTCGCTTCTTCGCGGTAATTTCTCCTTTGCGACCTTGCCGATGATGCATCCTTACGACCACTCCTCTCGTCAAAGACTCTCGCGACTTCATCCCGTCCCTCCATCTCTTTCTCTCTCTCTCTCTCTCTCTCTTTCTTTCTCGCTCTTCTCCTTTTGCGTATCTTGTCTGCCGCGGATTGCGGCCGCCAGGTGAAATTCACCGACCTCCTGAACTCTTTCCACGGGAAACTTGAGGTTTGCAATTTTTACTCCGTCTGCATTTTCACATCATATTCTGGATAGCCAAGGCTAATAACAATCTCAATTCGATAAGATTATAAATTATTTAAGCGTGTGTTTTTTCACACGCTTAAATAATTCAAGAATTCAGAATTATAAATTTTGCATGTTTAGCTATTTAAATGAATAACTTGTGCGAATTTTAACTGGTTGATCTTTAAAAAGATTATCTTTAAAAGGATGTTTTCATAAATTTTAAAAACTTAAAAGAAAAAAATGTTTTTCAAAAGTTAAAAAGTTTTTAATTAAAATCCATGGAAAATTTCTATCAACGCTGTCAACAAAAATGTAAAAATGTTGACGATTTGCTTTTAAATGCAAACTTTTCAAATTCTTTCAACAAAACTAAAATAATCTTTTATCTAAGAAAAATTTAATGCAAAATTAAAATATAATGCAAGAAATGTTTTATTAAAAAGATATGCGTATTATTCGCGACATCCTGTATAGAAGATTGATAATCCTCAAATATAACACTGGGCTATTTGCAAATAAACACATCGCGCGTGCATGAAGATCCCTCTTTCTTTTTTCTTCTTTTTCTTTCTCTTCTTTTTCTTTCTCTTCTTTTTCTTTCTCTTCTTCCTTCTCTTTCTCTGTATACGTTTCGTGTCTCACACAGTTACTTCTTGCATACATTGAGAATCTACCTTGTCGAGGACATCCAGCCTTGATCTCGCGCCGTAGAAGGTGAAGGTCGACTACAGGTCTTTTGCGCGCGATCCGACCACTTTAAACATTAGTCGTATTATTAGCCGGTAGAAGAAGTTTCTTTAGCAAGCAAAATCATCTTCTCTCTCTCTCTCTCCTGACAAATATTAATGGCGATAAAACCAGTAACACTGCCATTGGCCTTCGATCGATCTTTTACACTTTCCTCGTACGATTATATCAAACGACGTGTCGCGGTAGCATGACGTTAGTAGGAATAATAATTACGCATAATTGATCCATGATAATCAAGTCTTCCTACTGTGACCGATTGGATGGAAGAAAACGAAGTTCGATCGGTTTGCGTGACTGTAATTTAGCTTACAATTTTATATGAAAAGAAAGATGTCAACGCAACCTTCAAGATTATTGACAGGCGATAAATCAAAATTACTAACGCAACATAGAAATCTTATAATGTAGCTTGAAGATCTGCATCAATTTTTTATCTGACAAATTTTTATTTTGCTGACTTGCTGCTGTCTAGTTGTCTATGCAGCTTTCTTCGCATTGTAAAATATTTAAATTGAAATATAAAGGAAGAGCCAATTTCAATTGTCGCGCGTGACATATGTTGAAAAGAAACATTTCAGTCTATCAGCAGGCCTTCTTCGGTATCGATAATAATTTTGAGACACATATAATTTTTCAAAATGTATAAACGCACGCAATTTTATATGATGTAATATTAAGAAATTATTAGACAAACTGGACAAAAACGATTACAATAATTGTTCCTTTATATTTCAATTTAATATTTATAATCATCAGAGTCTTTATAATTTTTTATAATAAATGTAATTTTAGGAATAATCGTAATAAAAACAGTTTTGGAGTTTACCGTTTGTTTTATTTTACGACCATCGAATTTAAGGAAACCGATGATAACGTGATAATTGACGATACGTCAGCTTTCTCACGTAACGTCAATTATCGCTATCGAGACAATGCTCTGCAAATAAAATTTGGTTTACAGATAGGTGGTTTCTCATTTATATACGAATAATTCGGTAGATAAATTCTATCTGACGTGGTAACAAGTGTATTGTATGTGGGAAACTCATTTCTGTCGGAGAAACTCAACGTTCATTTAGTGCGACACCTTAAAACAGTGCGCGCGCGCGAGAATCTATCGCGTTAAAAATCCGGATAACGGAAGTCGCAAAACCGTTGCGCCAAGGCATTTCCCCTTTTTCGTCTTCTGTCGATCGATGTTATAAATGGTCGATCGCGCTCGGAGATCTTAAGATGAGGTTACTGGACCAGTTTTGCGCGCAGAGAGAACGGCGATATCTCGCGAGAACGACGGCGCATTTTCGTGCGAAAGTTTCGGACTACTGATATACAATGAATGAGAAACACAAATTCGTATGTTCAGAGGTGTCTCAGTGGGAATAATACGCAGAGAGCTTGAATTAAGAAAGTGGAATGTAATATGATATTAAAATAGAATATGTATATATAGAGAAGTGAAAAGTGTAGAAGTAAATATTAAATATCTCTTTCTCCTATAATTTTTGTTATTTTCCGTCTATTAGACAGAAATAGAAAATAAAGAATTAAATAATTAAATGTGCAGAGTAAAAATGGCGTTTCTCTATTTACGGAAAATTTATAGAGAAAAGAAATAATGTCCCTTTTTTTATTAAATAGCTTTCAATTTTGAATGAGAATAAAAATAAATATGTATATGATGATATAGGATGATATATATTATATATTACTATATATAGTAATATATATATGTGTATATATATATATACATATTTGTCTTAATATTATATATCAGGTTATATGTCTTTCCTTTCCAACAAAAGATGATCATTGCTGTTATTCGTTTATCAATGTCGGATTGCTTAGAGATAAGAAGATAAGAAATCAGAGTTATTTGCGGCGAAAAGATTATAGTATACTAATACGCAATTTCATTGTAAAACACTATACGATAGCAAAAATAGATCTAATATATGTATACATATATACAGATATATGAATAATTCTTTTTAAATTGAATAATTTTGTGAAGTTAATTCTATTTTTTTTTCATTAAGATGAAAATTACAATTAATTTTATTGGATTCTATTTCATTATATATTATTTTTAACATTTTTAATTTTATGTGTATTAATTTTTTCTCTATTTTTAAATGCGTATTTATAAAAGAGGAAACAAGAAACGGTGGACTAAAAACTTCGTTAAAACGACGTAAAAAATTTAGAAATACATAGAATTTAATAGAACATATTGAACATAATCGAGAGAAATAAACATTAAGTTTACCACGCAGATATTTACCATTTTTCCTTGAGATCAGAACGTAGACGAAATAGACGATGATCAGACCACCGATCAACGTCAACATCTCTTCGGCCGACTGCAGTTGTATTAACTGCACCTTTCACGTCATATCATCAGCTAATGTGATTATTCTGTCTCTCCTTTTCTATTCTTTTTGTCTTCTTCGGTACTTCCTCGCCAAAGTTCAGAACTGAGTTCAGTAGGATGCTTAGCACACATGCGCATATACGTTTATCAGCGAGGTTGAAATTTACTCATTAGACATCACCGTTCTTTGCGAGCCTTTGATAAGAATAACTAGTATCTGACGTCACTCACTATTTACAAAATTATTTCGAAGTTGGAATGTAAATTGCGTTTTGTCCTAATATTTTGAAAAATGTGATGATGTTCCTCTTAAGGAATCATAATGAAAATAGTCTAAATTCTGAAGGAATATTCCATGCATTCCATGCGAATCCATAAAGGAAATTTTAATGTTTATTATTTCTGTGTAATCGAGATGCGTATTTCTCTTTATTTCTTAAGACTATAGTTTAAACAATACCGTTGTGTTTTTTAATTTTAGGATAAAACTATAAAATAGATTTAAAATTTATATATGAAAAATGTTTTAACACTAATTATCTTTATAATTAAAATATATACTTTTTTTATTTTTACGATTAGTTTAAAAATACTGTCGTATTTCTCGGTTTTAGAATAAAGTTATAAAATAGATCTATTCGTATGAAAATTATCATGTATCTGTACGTGGCAAAGCGATAATAATTAGTTTTGTATTTTAATGGCGCTGTTATTCATTACATTATGCATCGAAGTGAATGAATATGAAATCACTGCCGACACAGATTGATCATAAGTGTCAAGTTTTTACATAGCCCGCGCATGTCTTTGATGAATCTTGCGGAATATTCGCGCAATAATGTCGGTTTCTTTTTCATTCTTATTCCAACGAGCAATTTTTAAATTCTCATTTGCATGGCAAATGTTGAAGTAATGAAGCGTGGCTACGTCAACATTCGAACTTTAAAATTCCTTCTGAACATGTTTCTGTTTTTTCTAAAAGTGACGCGTTTGAACGCTGTACGACAAACATCGTGATCGAGCATATCACGTTTTTCAATGTTCTCCGCGTGCATGACTTTATTTCGTATGTCAACTGGACGCACCTTGCACGGAAGTATTACATAAGAACTTTAGTGTATTCCGATTTTCAGATTGTACGATTTATTTTACAACCAATATTTATTTATATTTTCATGCGATATTTAATTATTTAAAACGTGAATATTTATTTACTGTGCTGTTTATGTACCACTAGCTTTTATTAATCGTAGATTTCTCAATAAATTTACGGTAAAGGTTTTTGATTTCCAATATTAAATAGGGATTTTAATTTTTGAAATTAGTGTTTTGAAATAAGTAATTGAATGAGAAAATAGGCATTTGTAAAATATTTTACGATACAGGTGTACATAATTTACATTACGAATCGATGGGCAGAATATCATCACATTTTTCAAAAATATATATCACGAATGGTATGTTCATAAATCGATTAATTCTGTCATTCCGGCATTTTTGCATAAAGTTAGTTTGCATAAAGATTATTTTGATGGGTGAGGTTGAAAACGCTACAATCAGTCGAAAGATGTCACGATTTCATTTCTCAGTTTAAAAGTATCTCGTTTGTTCAGTTGTGTCATGTAGTTGATAAAAGATCGTCACGCGTGACGATAACGAGAGCTCAATAAGATCGTCCTCTTTTTTTTGACACGCGAGAATCCTTTCGTACTGTATGATAGCATTTACTAGAACTTATTTGCTAGATATCTTTCTCATTATTTAGATATAAGAGATAAAGACAAAATATTTTTTCTTTGTAAAGTATTAATTAAATGAGTCAATAAGATATTAAGTAGAAAAATCTTTTCGAAAAACAATTCATAATTGCAAAATAAATTGCGAACGAGAGTAGGCAACAGGAAAACTCATATTTTTTAATAGTAATCTTTCTGGTAATAAAAGAATAAAAATACTGACGTAATTATAATCACAACAAAAAAAGTTGGTTTGTGTTAAATAACGCGATTTATCATTTAATGATGTATTTCCACGGATTCTTGGATTAATAAACAGAATTTATATTTTTCAAATGCTAGATTCTACATTAAGCGATAAAAATCAAAGAAGTAAATTTGTCCCTTAGGCAATCAGCAATTTTCAATATTAATAAAAATACATTTACTTGAAATATTAAATACAAGACTCGATTAGTCGAGGAAATTGATCGAGATTGAACGCCTTGTATTAATAAACAGTAAATTACATGCTCTTATTTTAACTTGATCTTGACGTATATGTTTCAAACTCTATAAGGGTCTTTTTTGCGTTTGCAGTGCAAAAACAAAATCATTTATCAGAATAATTGCGTGTGAGACGAGATCAAATGTGTCGGTGAATGTCCAGACTCCAAGGTCTTCAAATCGATTTCTCGAACGTGAGAAGATCTGTACTCTTTCGCTTCCGCGGCAGGCATCGTCTCTTATCGTTCCACCGTAATTAGCATCGACCTTGATATTTTAGTATAACGAGACGAGTGCTTGGCGCGAATTATAAGCGTGTTTTTCAGCCTCGCAGCATCGCAAATTATCAAAGGGAGATCAGTTTTATCTCTCTCGAATTTTTTGCGCGATGAAATGCAATTACGCGACCACTAAACATTTTAGATATTATACGGTTATTTTAGATATTATTTTCCTACTTTCATCTACCTTGAAAAATAGGTAATAGCATGAAAACGAAATAACAGGAATCCATTCTATAAAATAGTACGTTTAACCTTTGAGGCTTTTGAAGATAAATTCATAAACATTTCTAAATTAAATTGAATTAATTAAAACTATTTTATATATACATAAATTTTTAAATTAATTTAAAAAGTCCAAACAGTTAATTGTTTAATACTTTAAATTTGTTTAATAACTTTATTATGCAATCGATAGATTTATAAAGAATTTATAAAAATTTGTGCAGTATAAAATTTTAAATTTACATTCATTATATCATTGTTTCTCCCCTCTCTCTCTCTCTCTCTCTCTCTCTCTTCCTTTAGAGAAGTTATTAGGAATGGAAAGGATGTCAAAGTGGTTTCTCTCCTCCTCAGATTAGAAATTCATTTCATATAATAGATTCCTGTCAATTTGTCAATTCACTTATTTCTCATGCCAATATTTTTGTTAAGCAGAACGTCACTGATATTCATACTGATTCGTGAGCAATAGGAATTAATCTTCCGGGGTTAAAGTTCTCTTGTCATGTGTCCATTAAGACCATCTCGTTCCGTTCTCACGTTGTTTCTCGCGGCACATTCCACGCGTTTCGCGTAAGTATCTCTCTGTTTCTAACCGTCGTCGCGTCTACCTTTTATTTCGCGGTCGTTCTTTAATCGCGCATCGCGCGGAATTTCACACACGCACTCTCGCACCGCTCGCTCGCTCGCTTACTCGCGACTGAGACACGCACGTCTCACCGTCGCCGTCGTCGTCGTTCGTCCTCGTCCACCTGTGTACGATGTGTACGACCTATGGCTTCCTCATAGTGGGGAGTCTGGTCGCTTTTGCGAGGAACGCGCGTCTATCACGATAATCGCGCGCCGCCGGATTGGGTCTTGCTTTGTGAGACCACGGCAGCCCGCATTCACACGCGCGGCGCGCGCGTTTAACACTTAAATCACAATCGCTTAAGTCTCGAAATTAGGCCCGTGGTAATCTGTAATCCTTTCACGGTTGAAATCAAATCCGACACGTCAATGAATACTGCACCCGAGCTAAAGAAAACATTTGCTTAAAGAGTATTGAAGTTTTTACATTTTTGAAGTTTCTAATATGTGCGTTTATATTTAATAAATTGAAGAGAAACGAAAGACATGCATGTTTTTATTAAGTTTCTAATAATCACTTAATGTATTTCTTTATCTGCTTCTATTAATAATTTAAAAATTAGTAATATTTCAGAGTTAAGAATTTATATGTGAAAATCATTAATGAATATTTTTTTCAAATCAAAATATTGATCATGACACTCGCAATATTTTGAAAAATGTAAAATTTTAATATCTATTTTTTTTAATATTAATTCACACTTTAACTTCCTCGACTTTAACAATAGAAGTTTGCAATTATTACTATGATATACCGACGAGTTTAAGTTTGAGAAGCCACATGACTTACCCAAAGAATTGGAGCGATATGTTGAAGCGATATCAGTCGTTCGCGCTCACCACGTTATGTGGTCTAAGGTGTATTATCGCGTGCATACGCGGTTCGTGCGAACAGTGTCTTTTTCAACTCTCTTTCAGGTGGAACCAGAAGAGAGTCAGTCGACCGCGCGACAAAATGCAAAAATCGCTCGGGTTACGCGAGACTCGATCTCGTTTCAACTAAGCGGAGCAGGTTGGAATTGGTACAAGTTTCATTACGACAGTCGAAATTAGCGATTCTATTCCGTAAATTCCACGGTGGCGGCTAACCGGCACGATTGGTCGATCGTAGCGTAAATGTCACTTCGATTTGCGGAAGAATTGCGGAACTTGTTTCCCTTATTCGCGAATACTCGTCTGGGTACTTTTACTTCATGCACCTTCGTTTTTCTTGAATTATCTATTAGAATTTATTCCACAAACAGTGCTCTAAAACCAATAAATAGTATACTAACAATCTTATATTTATAATATTATTTGTTACAATAATAACTTGTGACAATCATGAATAAGCGACGTGTAGCTTTGTCGGTGTGTTATTTATATATTCTTCAACCGAGTTAGACACATCAACTTGGCAATTATTATTCGAAGAACATTGCAATTATTCGTCGTTTCCTTTATGGCTTCCTTCGACTAGCGAATCGTCTAATCAAAAATCTATCCTTCGAATAAGATATTGTGATGATTCATTCGTCAGAGAAAAAAACATTACGTTACAAGATTCACTGATTTGTTCATTTTTGATTGCTCATTATTAATGTAATCAATAATGGAAGATTTTTCACTATAAATAATTTCGATTCAAAAGAATTAGTGTACATCTTAAAATATTTTAAAGTTTCATAATCAATTAAATTCTGAAAACTTGCCAGTGTTTGCTTTCTTTCTTTTTTTAATTATTTTCATATATTTTATATTAATTAAGATTTTCTTTGAGTTAAGTGTATTTTTAGCAAGTACACTATTTTCAGATACTATATCTAACATTGTTTATTATAATGCAATTAATTTTGTAACAGTTAAAACATCAGTTACATAACTTTTTATTTGAAGTTTAACGATGACATATGCTGTAAATCATAAACATATTTGATTGCTCTCGCACCAACATCGTTACTAGTTAATGACATGTTAGCATGAAGATCTGAAGAAAGGGAGAGTTAAACAACTCAAAAAGTGGACTTGAAAGCTGTTGATCGTCATAAAATAACAAATTCCGAATGGCGAAAGTTGAAACTTTAACTTCGACGACTTAACTTGAAACTTCGAAAGCAATCGTAAATTTTCTGTTAAAAATTCGAAAATTAAAGACAGAAAATATCTGCAACAATGTTATTTCATATGATGTAAAACTCCCGTAGTATTATATGACGATTTAAATTAATAAAGAATTTTTTGGTCTAGTCAAAACTAAGTCGTCGAAGTTAAAGTTTCAACTTCCGTTATCGAGAATTTGTTACTAAATAGCAATCAGTTCTCTCCTTGATCTAGTTTCTTCTTTTCTTTAATTATGCATATTAACGTGCTATTGCCATTGGTCGCAAGACTTTTCGAAATATATTTACGTTTTATACAACAAGAATTTTTGAAGAAAGGTCTTTTTCTTCAAAGTCATATCCGATACGAAGCCGTTCAAACCGGAATGAAGGTTCGTGAAAGCGGCGGAAAAGTGTTTTTAGTAGCTAGTATATTATTAAGTGTTTATATCTGGATAAAATCTTAGTAGAAAATTATATTGGAAAAGTTTTTATTAACACGATGAAAATAGACCTAGTTTGGATAATTACTTGTAAATCGATTTACATTTTTATATTAATTGCTTTGATTAAAATAAAAAATTACACGTTTTAGTCTTTTTCTGTTTATAAAATTGATTAAAATATCAAACAAATAGATATAAAGAATTATATTTTTTTATTAATATTTAAAAATATTGAATTATACATGAAATCGCTTGCGAGATTATGCAGGCCAGGTACTTTGAAGAGAACGCGATGTCATAGTACAGTGTGCACAATCTATCGAGTTTTCACTGAACTACGTGTACACATATCACTGCTTCTCAAATTTAAAAAAGTGTAAAAGATAAAATCCTTTTCTTTTCTAACAATGTTAGATATCTGATATCACATCGATTGTTGCTAACTAACATATAAATAGCGATAAAATATAAAAAAATTACGCTGATAATTTGTTATTTTGAAGGAGATATTATTTCTTCTATTATTGTGACATTTAATTTATTGCATTATACTAGAAACTTCTGCAAATTTCCAATCTCTAAATGCGATCAGGAATATATTAGATATCCTTCATTATTATCATACATAGTAAAATCAATTTAATTATATACTTTTATTACGTTTATTGTGACACGCGTAACATGTTGATGAATTAATAAAATCGAGGGATTTTATTCGAATACAAACTTTTTTTGGCAGGTACAAAAAGTAGAAAATTTTTTTCTTTCATATACTTAATTGAAGATTTCTCTATTCGCGATGTCGAGACCTCCGATTTTTGGGCGTCCTTTGATAACGAATTCGCAATCCACTTTTACTGTGATGGACGAGCTGTCCATTTTCGCGTTTTACCTCTTTTAACGGGATCGGTTCGCCGTGGAAAAATAAAAATTGCGTCAAGTGAGGACGTTACGATAATTACGAGCGCCGGTAGTGTCTTTTACGTAACCGTGCCGTCAAGATGTCGCGAACGCGGGTATAATGATAAAAGTGCCTGGAGAACGATGACCGGTGGAGCGGAGCGGTGCGCATTGTCTTCGTCGGGAAGGCATTATCGCAGGCGGCAGTTAATAACTGGTGTACGTCATCAAGACAAGATACACCGGGTGGTCGATTTCATCCGCGAATTGCATACGCGGCGTCTCGCTCTTACCGCACTGAAGTTTAGTGGTTTTGGTTGTTATTTTTTGAATCAATTTAAATGAATTTTCATTCAATGAAAATCATCGAACGATAATAGTCGATTTGGTCATGATTTTCAAATTATTTAATTAAACGTTACTTTATAATTTTCTTCACAGTATTAAAAATAAGGACTTCTGCTTAAAAGAATTGTCTATATCTACAAACTTACAAATAATAATGCATTTGTTACATTTGTGTAGTTTATGACGAATTGTATGATGAATTTGTACATATTTACGACAATGCGATAATTATCGAATTGTAAAACCTCGGTTATGTGTTGCGTAAAAAACATTCTATAAAGAAACGCGTTCTTTATTTATAAATATGCTGCGAGAAGTTGAAATTGTGCGAGACTCATCGAGATATTTTTTTTAGCAATGTTAGCGTGAAACAAGCACCGGAGACAATAATTAACGCGTGTCGGCGAGGTCGGAACATAAATGCACGTAGAAATACAGGTCACCATACACATATTCATGCAGACTGTAAGATTTTGCACGAAATCAAATATACTCTTTTGATGATAACGATACGAGAGTGCATTTAAAGTGAATGGCCTGCATTTTATAAGTTATAAAATAAAAAAAAACGGGAAAATGAGATTAAAAAAATGGAAAAATTTTAATAACAGGATAAGAAATTAATTAAAAACGATCAAACTGAATTAGATCAGGTTACAAAGGGGATACTTACTCATAAGAGATGCTTCTAGACAGGTAGCCAATCGAGTCAGAGCGGCGATCAACGGCGGACGATGTTCCTCCAGAAACCTATCGTCTGGATTAAAGGATGTTAATTAAAATTTTGATTACAATTTTATTCCATCACCGCAGCGATGTCAGTTGCTATTACATGCTTACACTCAGAGTCCTCGTAGAGTCGATCGATCGGCGTGTCGTCTACGTTTTCAATAAGACCGTTAACTATCTTCTCGACAAAATTTCGAACCGCGTGCACCATGCGCTTCTCTTCCCGATCCTCCTGAATCTCCACGTTCGAGGTCGCGGCTGCATGTCCTGAAAAATTTAAAACATTCTTAAAAATCTCTTCACTCTTCACTTTCAATACTCCAAGCGAATATCTTATTCAAAAGTCGCTTTCTTATAAAAAAAAGGAAGAATAAGAACAAACATCATAATTAAGAAATGTGCTTACCGAATATGCACGTTTCGATTTGCGTTAATGCTGAGTTCACTAGATTATAAAATCGCGTATGTCATGTCTGCACAGTTACGGAATCACGTTTCTTCCGCGTTTTATTTATTTATAAATGTCACGTTTCGCATTCGTTCCTCGATATCGCGGAACTACTTGAAAAACTTCGCGCCGTCACCGTCATCATGTCGTCTCAAATCACACAACCCGTTCGTCGCTTTCTAAATCCTGGACCGTACACCTCTCCGTTAGATCGCTCGCGCTCTTTCCCGATCGAGCGCGTTGATACGATTCACGTGGCGCGCACCGAACAATGAGCATCACCGTGAGAGACTTTTCGAGCGGTTCTTACTGTTCAAGTCTCCTTCCGTTATGCGACTTTTCTGCCTTGGAACAAGGACGTTCGCTGATCGGGGATAGAACGGTGCGTGCAAAAGCTCGAAGAAAAAGAAAGCATACGCCGGACGATCCGGAACACTTGTGACCGTTGCCTTGTCGCGAGCCTTAGAAATATTTTGACTGAATAACATGCTACTTTCTTTGCGCGTTACCTGCAACATCAACGCGCGATTTGGCGGTGCTGAAAAACCTATACAGTTTCTCTTCATTCGCCGTGCCGCCGAAATTGTTGAACCACTTGTCATTCCTCTTCAGCCACGATCTGCAAAATTATAAATTGCTTCTTTCAAATATGAATTTTATTAAAAACATTTGATGATAAACTTGAGAAAATTCTTAATGCTATATGCAGACTTAACGTTAAAACCTTAATAACAGGGACTCTAAAGAGACCTCGAGAAAGATTATATGGTTCGTTTATCGAACGGATGGAGGATGCAATTCGAAAATAAATAATATGGTAGGAAGTATATGAATACGTATTATTGCGGAAACCTTTGTTGATGGCAAAATATGCAGTGCCAAGCATTGTCGGACGTGTCCCAACGCGAACAGGCTTTTCTACAGGATCTGGCGCCGCAATCACTGCAGCGCACGCCGCGGCCGACTAGAAAGGGTGCTAGGCAACAGGCGCAACGTCTGTCGTCAACGACCACTCGTTTCGTTTCCTTCGCTTTCGAATCTTTCCTAAATTTTTTTCTTTATAAGTCAAGATGCAAATATCGAAGGAAATAATTATAGTTTATAATTATACGTACACGTGCATCGATCGCTTTGACGCATATTATTAATTTTATTTATTTATTTGTTTTAAATCTTCAATTAGTTTTTTAAATATTTTGAATATTTATCAATTGACAAGATAATAAAAATTGATCGATTTGAAGCTGATATTAATTTTTATCTATTATTTAATAACAACTGGTTATATATATATTTAATAAGGATTGATTTTGCTTTTTTAGCTTTTTTAAAAATAACGCATATATAATACTTCATTATAGAAATTATTATAAATTAAAGTAAGATTAAAATTTACTCAATCTTTACATTTTGATTCGTGTAATAAAAACGACAACGAAAGCAGACGTACATGTTAGTGTCGTCTTTATTCTTTGCGAGGCAATTAAAATTTTTCTTTAGTTATATTGAAATATAGTCGCCGGAATGTCCAATTTGATCATACACTTTAATATTATTTAATTTTAATTTATGAAATATATTCCTATTATTGAATATTAAAACGTAAATTAGGGTTTACTCAAAATAAGCAACACATAAACTATGAATAATACATTTATTTGACTTTTTTTTAATCGCAACATTTACAGCCAAAATATATTTGTCATTTACATATTGTGGAATACTAATCTTTAATATAGAAGTTAAATGTAAAAGTGACAAATTAGCAAGCAGTTTCATAAGAGAATCATTGATTATTTTTGAATAAATTGACATCAAATATCTTTTATGCGGATATCTATGACGGAAGAGAATGTGATTAAAGTTTATATTACATTATAATAAAATAATCAAAGAGTATGTAAGTATGCATAACGCGTGGTGAAATTGTTTGGATTTATTATATTATAAAGTTACAACGATCAACTCGTATTCTAAACTCGAACTACGTATTCTAGGACACAGTTACATATTTTTTGCAACATTATAACGGTACAAAATAACCGTGTACTGTATATACATGCCCCAACTATTAACACAATGCGCATTTATCGTACAAGGTGTCTCACAAAAGCGAATATAGAACGAAAATTTTATTTTTCAAGATTATAATTGCTTTATAGCAAAAATTAAGAATTTCTTAATTTTTTTACTGATTTAAATTTATTTCTTGAGTGGGACGTTTTAGTTATTTTTTAACTTAAATCAAGGATTGGAGTTTAAATAGTTTTGTAATAAATAGAGTTATGATATACAGTAATGTAGTTATTAATTTAATTGGATTTTTTAAATTTCAGTATATGTCAGATTTCATTAATATACTTTTGAACTACTTCAACTACTTTTCATTAAATGAATTGTAATCATGTTCTAAATTAAATGATTTCAGAAACAATGTTTGAATTATAATCAAAGAATATAATTTTTTATTTATGTCAATTATAATTTTATTGATAAAAATTTTAATTTATCAACGTGCCAAAATAATTATATTTTTATTGAAGAAAGATATTATTTAGTGTCCATATTATTTAATGAAAAGTCCGTACCCAATAATATTAAAGCACCCTGTATACGTATATTGCTACATGAGATCCCATATTATCGAAACCTATAATTGGCGTGAACCGACAATATGAAAGAGAATGTAATAGAAAGTACTTATAAATAAGTATAGCGTGGGTACAGTTTTATGCTACAATAGCGCGCATTTTTAGCTATTTCTTTTCGGTCATCATACGCGCTTAATTAACAATTTATATTTATTTCGAAAGTGGCAGAAGTCAAACATGTACATCATAAATCGACATCGTTATTTCTTTCTACTTCAACGCTCAATACTGGCTAGTAGCCAGTTCAAAGAAGTTAAGTGGTATCAATTAATATCATCGTGATTTGATCATATAAAACCGGCAATTTTACTTTCTCCTTTTTTGTAGATAATTATGCTTTTAAAATAATTAAGATGATATGTTTACGGAAGTTTCAATACATATATACACTGAGAAAAAATATTTGTTGAAAAACGCAAAATATATTTCAGCTAACTAAAATATTTAGTCCGATACATTCAATTAAACATTATTACAATGACATAAAATATTATATGAAATGTACTGTGAAATAATGAATGAACTGTACTTTTTTAGTGCAACTAAAAAATTGTTGAATCAACCATTGGGTTAAACAACTAAATTTAGTTCGTATAAACAATTTTTTTCTTAATGTAAATATATCGTTTTTAAAAAAATATCTTTTTATATGTCATGAGAACGATATGTTGACAAAAACTATTTGAATCGTTCTCTTGCACCTCTTTCGAAATAATTTAAATAATTTAAATGTTAATATTTCTAATTTGGCTAATGGCCGGTCGTGTTTATTTAATCTTCGCGATCAAAAAACACCGCGGCCGCGCTTATTGAATGACTGTCTTCATCCCGTTCCATATCGGACGTGACCACCTTCACCACCACAACCTCAATGGTGATTAGTAGAAAAAGGACCATAAAAGTCGCCATATTATACTTTTCTTGACCAGGCACGACTTTATCGCTCTCGATTAAGAGCGTCGAGATCAAGGTGGAAACGGAAATCAGCATGTTGCTGGCCGGAGAACAAAGAAAATTCTTTAAAAGACTGAAGACGACGCTCGTCTTTCACTTTTATGTAGAAATTACTGTTTCTTTTCTAATCTTCTAGAAAAGGACTATTGTAATACTTGGCACAATATAGATCATGGAAAAGAAATTAAATCCTGATCAGATTTATTCAAGTTTGATCTATTCGTGTAACTCCACTCTTGAATAAATAATTGTTGTCGCTTTTTTCATCACATGGCACTATCAATTACGCGCAAGGATTTAACAGCTAATCACGATTAATCCAAGTCAACGTAGAGCTTTCTCTAAACACCTCTCCGTTTTTCTAAATCATACTAATTCTATATAACATCAGTTCGAAAGAAAGATACAGTTTATTGCGATTATTTCTGGCCAGCACTCAATCAATTTTCAATGATTCTACTGTAGATTTTTCGGAAAATTCTCGTTTCATGAATCATGAAAATTGGGAACCCAGGTGCACAAGGCGCAGATTTCGCAAATTAGTTCGTAACTTAACACGCGAAAGTTCCTTCGACCCTAATCTCTTATGTACGACGTCGAACGTGGTGATTCGGCGATTCCGCATCTGGCCGCGATGATCCTCGCTTTCCCCGTCGACTTCTTCGGCTTATCCACTTCGCGTTCCGACATCCTCCCGCATCCGCGATTTTGGATCCGCACGGTCGATGATTGCGTTTCGTGTTGAACGCGCCGTATCCTCACGCTCCGATTTAAATGCCAGTTATGCGATCGCAGTCATGCTTTCCACCGTACGATCAATGGCTGTTACGTCGTTTTATGTAACGTGCTGCGCACGACATGCGATCACAGTCGAGCTTCATCCGCACTTTTTGTATGTCTTTTTTATGAAGGTGCGCGTTTACGTTAATTTTACGTAAGAAGTTAATGATAAGTTATGAAACTAATCTCCGATTGGAGAGAAGCTTCGTTTAAATTTTCACCAAACAGTTCATTAATAAGTTTTAATCTGTTTCTTTTTCTCAATTTATTTTGTTTTTTTTTATTATGATTATTATGATTATTTATGATAAATTTGTTATAATAAATTGCTTTTTCTTTCCTGTTTTCTTCCTGTCACGCATTTGCGCGCAATTAAATGTTTTGCGTGTTTGCGTAATTTCATGCTTTGATTTCTTCAGAAAATACTCTCAATTAAGTTCTTTTCTTTTTCTCCTTCTTTCTTTTCTTTTTTCTTTGAGTTCACTCCACTCTTCGCTGAGAATTATATTCTTTAATCGTTGCAATTAATCTTAACAGGACATCTTTTCTGATGAACTAACAATTCTCTTTGTCCCGTTATCTGTTTCTAATTCTTTCAGATAATTTCTTGTCAATTATATCTCTTTCTTTTTAATCAATTTTCTCTCTCTGTCACAGAGCCTAGATATTTTAAATTTACTCAAGCTTCTCTTCTTCCTCTTCTTATTCCTTACGCTCCATCTTCTTCAGGCAAATTTTTTCATGAGTTTGCTTGCTGGCTTCCTTTTTTTAATTCTCTTTTTGATACGCACACATAACGTTCTCACAAAATATATTAGATCCTCTTCTCATCGCTCATGCTTCGATAAGCTTGGATGATCTTCGTGATTTGACACCTATCTACGATCACCTTTCAGTTCAATCAACTTTTCTTCTATTTTTAGCGTACAGTTGACTTATTAACGACGTTCTGAGTCTGCAAACGCTGCGTCTTCAATTTCTTCAAGTAATTCTGCACTCGGATCCTTCTTTGTTACGTCTTTCCTTTCACTATGTAACTCCTCCTACTATTTTTGCTGTGCAGTCCTCCAGACGACCTCCAAGCTCTTCTTTGCTTCTCTTCCCTCCTCTTTTTTTATCGTCTTTCTGTCTTGTCTTCAATTTCTTCTTTCCAATTTGCGGTTTCTCTTGCTATTATCACATTCCAATCCGCTATTTAATTCGATGTAATCCAAATTAGGCATTCTTCTGGTCCTTAATGGAGATGGCAAGAAGACTCTAATCTTTGGTTTTTGATTGAGTCGTAATTCAACTCGCGTCTTTGATGATGTTGACGATAAGGCGAGTTTAGCCGGCAATTAACTCACTTGGCATGCCATTTCCGTGGACCATTCGCGCTGCAGGACTGGCGCGATCGTATCCTCGTACCGGACTGTCGGCTCGAAAGTGACAGTGAACTGTTGGTAGCCGGGGAAACTCAGGATCGCGCGGTTATGCGCGCCGATGGAAGGAGCCTCTGTCTTCGTTGCATTCTTATGACGATGTATTCCTTTCTCTTGCGCTCTCTTTCTCTCTCTTTCTCTTTCTATCTTCAGTTGGTGACCCGTGTTGTTGCGATTGATAGAAACTTTCACTAAATTTCGGCGGTCGCTAAAATGGTTCATGATATCATAATATCAGAAGAATTACGTCTTATTTTTCATAATTCTTATACCGCGAATATTAATGTATTAATTTCAATAAGAGGATGATGACATAATATAAAAAATAATGATACTAATATTTGTTTGTGTCAATTCGATATTAGATCATTAATAAATAGAATGGTCATAGTTATATTAGTGTGCTTAATTGTTCAATAATTTTCCGTCTTATTAAAGAGAAACCTGTTTTCTATTTAAAGAATGTTTCTTCATGTTGGAAAGAGAGAAAGATAGAAAAAATAAAAAAGAAAGAGAGAAAAGAGTAAAGAAGCACAATTGGAAAATGATATTTCATTTTTAACTTTTCTTAAACGATTTTTAATTTAAAATAAAATTAACAGAAATTTATTTAAAGATTCTATTAAGACACATTGATGACACAAACAGATCGAATATGTTTTTGCTAAAATTTAGGTCAAGTCTATAGAAAGTTGCTTTGTCGTTACCACATTTTTCATGATAGTTATGCCTGTCGAAAAAGCGTCGGTTTTACTAAACGTAATTTTAGCGTACTTATGTTTTTATGACGAATATTAATCTTATTATAGGGCACATTTATATTTTTCATTACAACTGTTAAAATATTTTATGGGAGAAATTGAAAATGATTTTTATCATCTGAGTTAATTAAATATACTTCAAATAATCAAAGTCGAGAATAACGAAAAAACGAGAGAATTTTATAAATCATCTCTCTAAAAAATCATTTTTAACATTTCAAAAAGTTCATTAATATTTTTTTCGTAATTACTTCATCCAGTGATCATAGGATTTCAGGATAAAGTGATAACAATTACAATTAATAAAATTGGAAAATTAATTTAACCTTTTATGGATTTAATAATTTTTTGCATTTCATATATATGTTAATTAAATTTGATTGACAATGTGTTATTAAATACCATAAAAAATGTAATTTAAAAAATATTAAAAAAAATTTTTTTAATTAAAATCGATTACATTTCTCTCTCTCTCTCTCTCTCTCTCTCTCTCTCGCATTAAAAAATAGTCCATTTATTTTTACAATTAATCATTTTCGATAACCTGTAATGAATAGTCGCACGCTTTAAACATTTCTTCATTTCCTCGTATATGAGAGACAGACGATTCACAGATCCAACGTGTGCTGCTGTAATTCGATTACATCATCTATCGTGCAATTCCTCTCTTCTGTTTCTTATTATATAATAAATACTTTCCCGTACGAGCGAGCATCGTCATACGGGAATTCATTACTCTACGTCTGTCTTACTAATCAACTCTTTCTTTATGTTTTTTACTTTTTTACTTTATGTTTTTACAGTAATATTCAGTTTTAGAATAGATAAGAGTAAATAAAGATGTCATCTATAATAAACATCTTACAATTAGATGAGACGTGTGAGCAATAGAGAAATTGTGAAGAAAGATTTTTACAATTTTTATAAATATATATATATATATTAAATCATCTTAACTGTATAAAATGGATTTTATTAGATGATAAACTTAATATCAGTCTTATAAATTATTTAGAAACGTGAAAAATTATATTCTGTGAGATTGCATTTTATATTTTCTGAAAGATTTTGGACCTTTTTAATAGGTATTTTTTAAATTTAATTATATTACTCTCTTATTATCTCTTTTTCCATGAGAAAAACTGTGCTGAACGTGGGATGTGAATGATACGAAGCAGTAATTTACATATCTTATTGTTAGTAAGAAAGTACCGCCTCCGTTTACGATGTAGTATAATTGAATAAGAATCTAACATCATCTCATTAGAATAGTTTTGCAAGTATGCAATAATTATTGAGCCGCGCCGAGTCATTATTCGCACTTACCGTTTCTCTCGCTTTCTCCCGCAAAGAATCCTCAGAAAGAAATGTTTCATCGGTCGTTCAGCTTCAGCTCGGTCTCAAAATGAATGATATTAATGCGAATGCTTCGCGCTATTATCATTGAGTAAAAATAAAGATGACAAATTGAGGTGTATGTCCGAAACTGAATTTCTTCTTCAAACAAAACTGTTTCAATTTTTTTATCTTTGTTTCTTTCTCTTTTGTTCTATGTTATATATTATGAGCGTCGCACTGCGCAATATTTTTTGCGTAGATTTTTTTCTTAGGTTTGTTTAATATTAGCCTTTTTCTTTTACACCTTCGTGTTCCCGCGTGTCATTCTTTCTTTAAAGTAACACCAATATTTTCGAGAAAAGGTGTTCGTCAAATAATTGATTTTTTCTATTTCAAGGCTTTGTTATTCGTCGCGTTATTTACGCGATTCTACGAATTTTTAATTGTTAAAATAGATAATAGTCTGAACTTTCAGTTTTATGCAAGAAACTAACTTTCAGCGTTGAATAGCAACTCTTAGTTGTTAACTACGTCAAATAATGCGCGTTCAAGTCTGTGTTTCTCACGTTGTCGCTCTTAAGACAGACAATAAAGCAAACTTGGAGAATTACTTCCATAGCATAATCGAGCAGGAGTTTCGGTCTCTAGTAAGGCGACGTCGACATAATACGCGCTAGAAATGTTCCAATGTAATTTACGCTTTCATCCTTGACGGTAAATCACGACGTGACAACGATCTAACTCATGGAAAATCAGTCTCGAATGATCGTCGAACAGAGGAACTTTCGCGATTGACGCACATCAGAAAATCCGAGCGAATTCTACACGGGCGAGAACTAGCGGTTCTCGGCGCCTTCGGAGATCGCCTCGCGTTCGAGCAAGCGTTAGGCCGACTATCCGCGGCAGCGAATATCCCGACAATGAAGAGAGCGTCGCTGGTACGCGCGGATCCCCGGGTGTTCGGCGTTCCTGTACGTGCTTCCGGTTCCCCTACGCGCCGTTGCGTCCATTGTTCGGCGCGGCTCGATACGTACATTGTGCAACGCCCGACGTTTTACCATTGACGTATTCCACGCCCCATGGCCCGCCACGTGCATCCTTAATGACGGTCCCTCTTTCACCTCTCTCTCTCTCTCTCTCTCTCTCTCTCTCTCCTTCGGCGCCTCCTCTCGCTCGCGGGTATCGATACGTCGCCGATGTACGTCTCGTCGCACGCATCACCGCGTCGTGGGCGCTTCCGGTGGTACCGTGAGCCTAAACCGGCTCGTCTATGAGGTTGCGGGACCACGCCGGCTATTATTCACGCGTTCCGTTCAGGAGCATTGCACGCAGCGTTCTCGCTGTCGCGTCGTCGACGCGATCGTGTATGCCGGATTCGCATCGCGGAAGAAAAAGTCCGCGCGTAGGGTACAAATGTGCGAAATTACGGAAGAGATTAGAATAGATATAAGATGGATAAACCACCGAATGACAAGACAAGATTTAAAAGCGATTTAAAAATTTATTATTTGAAATGTTAGATAATTGGTGATGTTTGTGCGTACAGCAAAATGAAATGACATAATTTGAATTGCTGGGATAATATGTGATAATTTTTTAATAATGAAATTAATTGCTTTAATAAAAATTTTAATAATTTTATTATCTTTCACTGTTAAACTTTAGTGTCAAATTATATTCAATTTGAATAATTTTTAACTATTCCATAAGTCGCCATTGCTCCAACTCAATATTTTATTAATTTTGACTAAAAGGAAGGTAAAATTTTGACTAACATGGAAGTCAAATTAGATAGTAAGGCTTAATCAATATGTCACTAATTTTATGTCATTGCTTTAATCAAATTAACCGAATATTGAGTAAAAGTAGTGCCAACCCATAGGAGTTTACAGTGTTGATTAAACGTTATATAATCTTTTTGGTGATTTTACAGCGATTGCTTTATCTTAAAAAAAATGATCTCGTTTCATTTTGTGACTATCCTTATTATCCTTCGTGATCTTAATTATTGAATTCATGCATATGAGTTCATTTTTATTGTAAGAAAAATTTAGCAGAAAAGTAATATCATTTTAATATAGAAATATAATGTGTTGCACTTCAGCAAGATATATGATTTACCTCAACTGAATACACGTGTGGGTTTCGAACTTTTAAGGAAGAGCTCATAAAAAAATAACTTGTACCATGCTTTCCAAAATAATCTTCTTTCAAATATAACAGAATATCGACAAATCTGACAAAACTACGAAAATATCTGTATATATACAATACATTCTATACGAGTTACATGATTTTGCAGTACTGCTTCTATTATGAGCACTGACGTACTGGGAATGAGAGAGACGAAATCAATTTTTAATCCGGGTCATAGCCGACACAATGCTATCTTGTTATCTTAGAATAGCAGGCGATAAGTATCGATCTGCTTTGAATTAATAAGCCTGTCGCGATTTTAAGTTAACGAGACAACAAACCATTCTGGCTTTTGTTGCGTCACAAACAATCCCAAGCAGTTTTAAAGCGTTAGACAGGTATTGTCAAATTTCAACGCTTATCTTCGATACGCAATTGCTATCGATACACAATTTACTGATAAGATTGTTCAGTGAAAAATATAGAAAACTTGTTTTTCTATTTTTCCAAACAGTGTGATTAATTTTTTTTTTTAAGCAAAACATAAATAGTTAAAGCTTAAAGCTTAAATCATCCGGGATCCAATCGCAATTGTTTCACGCAATGCAACGACAATATCGTATCGACGAGATTATCACAACACAGACAGATTTTTTTCGGAGAATTAAAAAACTTGGACATTGATATGACCGACACACGAACATGATAAGTGCAAATTCTATCATTGATAATTCTGGAATTTCCGGATATGGTTAGTATTACGTCAGTATTTAAAAATGCTTGATATAAAAATAATACGTAGGTACATAAAAGAATTAAATAAATGTACAGTACTAGAAAAATTATTTTCGAATTTAGAAAAAATTTGGACTTTCTGAAAAATCGAAGACTTTAGATATACATTCTTTTTGACATTTCAGGATTGAAATGATTAAAAATGACAGATTTGATTGATTAAAATTGATATATCGAAAAATTCAAGAATTTTTAGAATTTAGGCTACATGTACCTATATTCTAGCCCGTGGTTCCAAGTATTTCGATTATTCAGATTTCAGAAAAATGTAATAATTTAAAAAATTTTCCGAGGTAATTCTTGAGATAGTTCTCGAAATAAATCTTAAGTCTTGCATCTTTGTACGAGCATAAAATTTGAAGGATTTGAGGTTTAGAAATATTAAATTCCTTTGCGGTCAATCTATTCTTGTAAATCATCTTTCGCTGCATAAAATTTGAAGGTCCAGAGGTTTAAAAATATTAAATTCCTTCGCGGTCACTCTATTCTTGTAAATTATCTTTCGTTTCAATATTAAGACTATTTAGGATAATTGTTAAGCATATCAGGGTAATAATTTCAAGAGATAATATAGAACAAAATATTCGAATTAATCGAGAATTAGTTTTCATACACTTACCTCGATCGAAGACCAATGTAAAGAAAAATCCCAGAAGCCACTCCGGCTGCCAGTACACTCATAGTAGGTGAGATTATCATGTTTTCTTGTTAAATAATTTTCCTTTAGCTCGAAAGACAAACAAAGAAGTAATCTTCAACGAAGACGTAGCGGAAAAGTTTTTTTTGCTTGAACGAGTTTCTCTCGTAAACTGATGATCCTTTTAACACGAGGAAGTATCTCGACGTGACTGAAAATACGCACTTTAGTCGATTGTTGATCACACTTCTTGCGATATGATATGATATTACGTATGATATATAATCGATGCCACTCATCCGACGTAGTGTGGAGGAATCATTCAGAAGCGATTAGCATTGTCACGCCAAGCAAGGACATGCCCCGAAAGATCTTGTTATTTAATCTGATTCCAATTTCAATTTATCATGCGCAAGTGTTCGTTAGAAATACATTTTGCAAAGAAATACATTTTGTTCGGAATTAATTTTTGTCATATATTGAATGCCATTTTTGCATTTAATTTAATCCTTTTCTCTGTCGGGTTAGATTTGACATAATGTTTTGTAATAAATCATTCATATTTTTTTAAACATTTGCATAATGCATAATTATAATAAGAAAGTCTTATTTATGAAATCTCTACATTTTTAAAGAATAAAAATTCTCTGATTTTATTTGTTGAACCTCGTAGATTATATACATCAGGTATATTCTTTTACTTTTTCTTTGTGCCAGGGGGAGTGAGGGAAAGAAAATAAGCGTCCCATCATATTGCCTCATCCTGGCTATAACCATGCGTATGATACTTGCATTTAATAGCGTTAAGAATTATCACTATACATATAATAACATCAAGAAAAGTATGTTTACAAGTATATGATAATCAATTATGTATATTTATGTATTTACACGTGTGCACACGTTTTTTTGTAATATTGTAAAGATGTCATATTATATTTTCATGAGCCATGATTATATTGCCGATATATTTGCTATAGTAATGACGAAATATAGTTTTAGAAACGATTATCGTGACTATTTCTAATTAAAAGTATAAAATTATTCATACAAAAAATAAAATGTTCGTTTTATTTAAATGTTTCGAATATTATGTTGAAGGTTTTAGATACTTACTGTCAACATACTGATAAGGACTGTCAAAGATCAAATTATGCGGAATCTCATTAATTCCGATAGGAACTATTGTACAATTGTTACCCAATGGTTGAATCATTTCCGTCACGAAATCTATTATACCTATCTATACTGTGACTTTGCTAAATTATTAATTCACTGTGTCACGCGATAACGCAAAATTGAGTTTTAATATATTATAAACTATGTATAAAAATAAAACAGTATATAAAGCATAGGTATATTCAACGTCTTCGTATATTTTTTATTTACTTTCCTTTTTTCACAGTATTTATTTAAGGTAATTCTTTAAAACTTACAAGAAAATAATTATTATAAAAAATATTTATTTAAATATTTGCTAAGTACACGAAACTTATTGATTTTGCATTTAACATGACAAATATGAAGCAAATGAGCAATGTACTTTGAACATTACGTATGATGCACGTGTTTTCCAAGAAACTTAAACACGAAGGAAATTTCCTGAATCTGGCAATACAATAGATCACATAAAGGAAATTTCCTGAAATTTGCTAATAGATTGCATAAAAGAAATTTCCTGATCCAATGAGAAATAATTAGTTTAATCGATGTCGCAGCGACATTATAAATCGATGTTTTTTGCGTCGAAAAGACATTACATCGACATTGATTTGATGTCTTTTCGATCATTATTTCCCACTGCGTGAATCTGATAATAAATTGCGTAAATTTGAATAAAGAAAGTCCTCCAGATTGTTTTTTTTTAATTAAATTGTTTATATTATTGTCTTCAAAATATATTTTTATTTGTTCCTACAAGCAAATATTATTATTATATTTTTATTTATTAGTTATTATTAATTAATTATTGTATAGTATAAGTGATAGTAGTAATAATACTAATAATAATAAATTATTATTACTACTATCACTATCAGAAATATAAGTAATTTTATAAGAAAGATGGATGTCAATAAATAGTTTTTAATAACAATTTTCTCATAAGAAATAATTTCCAATTAAAATAATAGCTTAAAATTGCTTTGTGCGTTATTTATCATCGTATTTATCAATTAGATAAAGTTTAATATCATTATCATACAGTTTAGCTAGTGGCCTTTAGAGTGCGCCATTTGCTTTATTTGATGTTAAAAGGGTACTATAATATAAATTCGCGAAATATATTCTCGAAATAATATATTAATAAATAGAAACGTGTGAAGTTTAAATAATGATATACTTATTGTTACGAAAAATATCATTTATAATATTAATACACTGTACGATATACCTGTACGATATACCTGCCGTGGATGAATTACCGACAATTTTATATCGGTTACAAGCAATGTCAACTAACAATGTTAGCAATGATAGATTATATTTAAATTATACATAAAAATATAAGGAATATTGTCTAGTTAAGTATATACAGAATATCTAATTTGATTTACTTGTGAGATCAAATTCGATTCTATTAATAATAAACATCGAAAAAAGATGTTAAAAGACATTAAAATAAAACATTTTATGAAGCATTATGCCATCTTTTGTACGTTATTATAATGTAATAACTTCTGTATAAGTGTATTACAATAGTTGTCTTAAGAATACAATAGATATAGCAACAAGACAATTTACTTAAAAAATGTTGTCTAAAGTTTTATCTAATTATATATATATTAAACTTTTACATATTTATAATTATTAAGTAACAATAAAATAATATAATTATTCATTAATATTAGCTTGATTAAAATATTTAATATTTTCTATATTACAAATATCTTTTCTTGTTAACTACATACTTGGAGAATTATATATTCCTTTTAGAGATAGATGGCAGCAGTAATTCGCTTTTCAGCCTACTACGTTCTTTGAAGAAGCTTTCATGATTTTATTTATAAATTTGCCCTTGAATTAATCGAATGTTTGCAACTTTTTATATGTAATCATTACTGTATTATATACATTATCAAATAATTTTATAAACAGTTTTGTTACTATTTTATTTTTAGACATAAAGCTTATCAAATTTAAAAAATAAATAAAAATTTACGTATATGAGAAAAAGATACCAAATAACGCAATATAATTTGAAAACTAATTGTTTTGTATAAATTGATTTTTATCGCAAATGATAAATTTATGTACTCATACAAAGTTTACAGCAGAATTTCAACAAGAGAAAAAAGAAAGAATAGTTTATTAAATATCTAAGATATTTACAAGCTATGATATTTACTTATCAATGGTATTTACAATATTTGTTTATTTGAAAAGATGTAAAACGTATGTAAAATCAAAAGAGTGAGTCAGTTCGATGTTTGAAGGAAATCCCACGTTCGATCGCAGGAAGTCACGAGTGCACGCATAGAAAACCTCTTAAAATTCTCACGAATCGTTATTGAGCCGTTTAGCATTGGCACGTTACGCGAGTCGCACGTTTACGGTAATTTCAACGCCGATCTCGACATACATACACGCTCCTGTCTCATCACGCGCAAACATGAAGGTGGAATTTACGCCGATGGTGCAAAAATTCGCTCACTTACCTGTTATATTCGGTTCACCCATGAGTCGGTGTGTCACGATCGCACATGTGAATAATGTACATTACCCCAGGCGATCCTCTCTCGCGCGCATAATGCTGCACTTTGCACGACAACCCTTGGTTTATAGACATTCTCACGTATCTAATAAATCGACGCTGCGCTGCAGGCTTCTTACGAGTAGCGAAAATTGGAGTTCACAGATATTTCGGGTTCTTGTTAGACATAATTGTTAGACATAATCATCAAGACTTATCTTTTCGACAAACTTTAATACTTTTTCCGATCTTTACATCGTGTTTTACATGTATTATTTTTGATTATATATTTACGCAAAATATGTGTGGCTTTGAAGATCTTGTATTGAATATTATTGAAATTATGCAGAAAACAAGCTCTAATTATGAGTAATAATTCATAATAACTAAATTAAATTAAATGTTGCAAACAAAAACTGTGTAACTTTTGTATTTTATTTATTAGATCTCTTCAAGCAAGCGTTTTGCTAATCGACATACTTTATTCATTTTTATCAAAAGAAAATCAATTTTATTAAAACATGAAAGGAATTATAATAAAATAACATCTAGCAGACGAAGGTATGCGAAATAATCATATTTGTAATGATGATTTAAGAACACTGCGACTCAAGATGTGATGCCGAAAGGATTGTCTGATGCATCTCTATGCAAGCAAGCAGGAAAGAATTCAGGCCGCGCGAGATGACTAACAATACATACATACCTCACGAGAGAGAGAGTACGAGGAACGGAGTACGGTGAATCGGTCATACTTTTAGTTTCTTGGAACGGCAATTATCGGAGATAGTTTCCTAGAGGATTTTTCGGATCGAGAGAGAGATACAATTCGCACGTGGGTGTCTTTGTCTTCGACTGGCAACGTCTGGCACGGCGCCCGGTTCCCAAAGGCGTGGCCATTGATTTGTCTACACTCGGTCACACACATAACACACACGCTGGTGCGCGCGCGCGCGCACACACATACACACACGTACAAAAGAAAAAGTCCCGGATTGATCTCACTTAGAAATGTTCGAATAGCGATATACGTGGACAGCGGTCATTCAGAAAGATTCTTCATTTCGCGAATCAAAGATTCTCTCCCCGTTTGATCTTGGATTTATACATGAGTATATCACACAAGCAGACAACATCACATAAATGACTCTCATTAACGTTCAGCGTTCAGCAGAAGTGCTAAATTTGCAACTGTTGTAAAATTTGTGAATCTGATTGGTATATGCTTTTAGATCTAGTCAAGATTAAGAGCATATACCAATCAGATTCACGATTTTTACAAATTTTTACAAATTCTACAATTTTTACAGTTGCAAATGCAGCACTTATGCTGAACGCAGCTATTGATTAACATGAATCATAATTAACTAGATTATCTCTCTCTTTCTTTTTCTCTTTACATTACAGTTGCAAACAAAAACGCAAATTAATTGCTCAATTTTTTCCGCTTAGCAGTTACGCGTCTTTACAATACGAAAACATGTAGCGCGTTATAGATTATTTGCTTTAATTTTGGTATATAAGTTACATTATATGAATTGAATGACGAAGAAAGCATCACACACATCACGAAAATATAATTATGTTATTGCGTTCAGGTTCTATAAATCGTTAATGAAAGAGATTGACCGATTCAAATATCTAAAACGATTTCAATTGAAAAGTTCAGACATCTTCAGACAAGTCGATAATTTACGATTATTGTGAAAACTTCTATAGAACGGACGTGAAGATAAAATCGTAAAATAACGCTCTCGTAAAGATGCCACAATGCGTCTATTCCTTGCTGAGTGAATATGACACTTTCCTATAGTACTATTGCACTTTTTATAAGATATTTTGTTAGATAACATGTCAAAGATATTTAAAGTTTGATTGAGAAACTATTGTTCATGATCTTGTTTATAGCAAAATATCGGAAAATTTGTATTTTTCATTTTCGATGTTTTCTAAAAGAATCTAAAAATTTTCAATATTTCTTATTATATACATATTAATTTTATATCATTGATAATTGTTTGATAATAATTTTATGCCCAGAACGAATCAATACATGAAACGTATAGGGTAAACCGGGATATGATGGTCAAACCAGAAAAGATGGCTATAGGCTGTAATTTTTTAAATAATTGTTAAATAGTACGTTTTTTAAATCATTTTTAAAGAAGATCGACATTTACAGTAGTTTATGTGCGTAATAATTATTATGCGAAATAATGATATTATGAATATTACATCATGTTTTTACTTTTGGCTACCTGCAAAATTTTTCGTGTATTCACTAAAAACTGCTGTAACATCGGATAAATTACAATTAAAGTGTCGTAATCAATATTAGATACATAATAAAGATATATAAATTGTAATGTGAGCTATAATTTTTATTTCCGTTTTTACTATTTTTTTATAAATACTGTGATCATCTTTCCCTCAGTTTGGATAAGATGGCCCATCTGGGACGTTCCCGCTAGACATTGTTTCAAAATTTAGAAAAAATAATGCAGTTTTACATATTTTTAATTTGATATGTTGTAGACAGATGATTTTTTTCACAATTATAGATATTATACTTTGTTATGTGTGGAAAAGTGTGGAAAAACAATTACAAGTTATTTTGTATATACATTTTGTTTTTTATAAATAACATATTCAATGTGTTACAAATAAAATTAAAAATATAAAATTATAAGTTTTTACTAAAGATTAGATACATTTTTAACATGAAATGTTATTTATCCTCCATAATACTCATACCCATAATAGCCATTTTATACTTAAAAGTCAGGTAAGATGACCAATGTTTATGTTGCAATATTGTAATTGTATGTAATAATATAAAATTTCTGTGAATTATTTTTTTTTATATTCCAATAGTATTTTGTACCTTAAGCTTCAGTGAAGCCATATGCTGAATGGTATTAAAAAATATTAAAAATAAAGATATGTTTTTTGCATTTTAAAAAACTATGGCTATCTTACCCGGGTTTACCCTATAGCAATTTCTATTTTGGATAAATTCAATTATTTGTTGTGTTTTAGAATTTATTGTATTCGACATGAAGCTTTGCGAAAGTACTTCCAGTACTTGGAAAATCCGAAAGCTTGAACAGAATTACGTGAAGCTGGAAGCTCAAGAGAAAGTACATCATAATACAATATACATACAATAATAATATGAATAATGTGAGAGAAAAGATGCTTTTTCATTTTATTGAAGATTTTATTATAAGAAGAGATGGATAACGTTCAATTTACTAATGTAGTGGGCAAAATAAGAATTCTAGTTAGTTTAAAATGTTCGAGCGAATAACCATTTCTTCACGTGTATCAACCGTGAACGATCGTAAACAGTATTTCCCCTCAGTTTTGCGAACCAATAATAATCCGCCGAATTGTCGGGGCTTGATTGGCGATATGCTTTGGAGCAGGGACAATGCCGAGGAGATAGCGGCTATAAGAAGAGCGGATTCTCGTGGAACGCTCTCTCGAAATTTTGACGAAGAACTGGACCCATCTCAAGAATAAAATTTGCAATATACGAAGTTCATATCCTTATACTTTATTTTATCTCACAGTCCTCTCCTTCCAACACTAATTAATATTTAGACTTTCTTTAGAAAATTATATATTTGTTCCACACTCTTCAATTCCTTTTTTATTCACGTTTTGATTAAGTTAAATTTCATTCCAAATTTTACTAAACTAATGACAATTGATACTTTATACTTCTCCAATATTGAATCACGTTAAAAATAATGTACGAAATTATTATTAATATCGACGATTACAGCTAGATATTCACACTTAATTTTGTGCATTTATATATTCATCTACTACTTGAAACTTTCGAGAAATATAGTAAAAAAAAAGAAATGTCTTTTTCCGATACGTTAAAGCGATCGAAATATACGATAAACTTTTATTAAAATCGATTTCTTTGAACATATTAAGAAACTTTTTGTTTAATTAAAAAGCATAATTATTTCTAAACTTTTAAACGTCGTAACGCGTACATGTATTATTATTACTCGATGTCATTGAAAAAGAATAATAGCGAGCAAAAAAAGAATAACGCGCAAGCTATCAGTCTTTGGACCTCAGGTAGGAAGGCAAAACGTCAAGTTGACCCAGGTTAGTGCTGATCGAGACGTCAGGTGCAACCGGCTGCGACGAAAAGATCAAGAGTTACTCGATCTCTTTCCATGTTCCCGAAAAGTGATTTGATTCCAATCGATATCTCCTAATTGATTGCCTATTCCTTCACCGCGTGTGGTATCCCATATCGAGCCCGTCGCACGCGATACGGGCGAGCGGCGGCTCCGGTTGCGCGCGATCGAGCGAGCAAACGAGCGAGCGAGCGAGCGAGCGAGTCAGCCAGCCAGCCGGAGTCGAGGATGGAGAGCCAACCGACAACTCGGGAAGGCAGTGCACGCCCGGCTGCCGACACGAGCGGATGGCGTACGTTGTCGCTCGCGCCATCGCTACGCTCGCCTCGTGATTTTCCTTCCTGTCACGCTCGGCCGTCGCTCGCCGTTCAAAGCCGTGTGACGAGTCGCGCTTAGGTGCTTAGGCCGGTCTACGACGACACTCTCTCTCTTTCTTCTCTTTTCTTTCTCATTTCTCATTTCTCCGTGTAGTTTTCACTGTCTCTCTCTCTCTCTCTTTCTGATCTATTCCTCCCTTGCCCTTTCTCTTAATCCACCGCTCACTCGTGCCTTCTTCCGTCTCGCTCTTTTCTCGCACGTGTCTCCCTATACAACCTGCCGCGCGCGCGCGCGAGTCTACGCTTTGAAGGGACTAAGAGAAAGAAAGAAATACAGCTACGTGAAAGAGAAGACGGAGAAAGCGAGAGAGAAAGAGATATATATATATATATATATCCTCGATATTGAGGCGCGCGTGCCCACGTGCGTGCTGTTGCACACGCGAGCGGGTGTCGCACGTGCGCGCGGTATACGCGTGCCGTGTGTGCGTGCACGGTCGCAGATAAGGCGCGATTCGAGCGAGGAATCAGCGCGAGATGAGTCGCTGCATGTGCAACTCCGCCAGAGGTGGTGGAGCCAGAGGCAACCGCTGCTGACGTCGAGTAACCGTAGGAGCGCGCGCGTGGCGATCAGCTGATCGTTCGGGAGAGCGCACCCTGTCCGCCCGTCCATCCCGTCCGTCCGTCCGTCCGTCGGCGGCAGTCGGCCAGCAGCGGCTCCGTCCGCGCGTCGTCGTCTCTCTCCGTTCGCGCGTCATCGTTGCACGTCGTCGCACATCGTCGTCCGTCGCCCACCAGTCGCGCGTCCGCCCTCTCCCCCACCAGCCCCGTGCGTGCCACCGTCCTCGCCGTTTCCGCCGTTACGGGCGCGTACGGCAGTACGGGTGCGCCGACGACGGTCAGAGGACGTTTCCACGGTGGTGTCGCCGATCGTCGGCCGCGTTTGTCCGCGCGTCCCGCCATGCCGTCGTCGTGCCGGCGGCTCGCGAGAAACGTGCACGTACCAGAAGCAGGCGCGAGCCAACGCCGCCGGGTCGAGTCGCCCGCGATGAGATGATCCGGCCAGTGGTGCTGCCGACCGCATCGACGTGAACGTTGCCGCGGCACCGACATCGAGAGTCTCCGTCGGAGCAGCCCGACACCTACGAGGGGGGAGCAGCAGGCTGCCGGCGGCGAGCAGAGGATTATGCCCATCGCAACATTTCGACCGATCGTATCGCGGATCAGCGGCGCGCGCTCGACGAGCATCAGCAGCAGCAGCAGCGGCAGCAGCAGCAGCAGCGAGTCACACTGGAGTAATGTGACCCCGTCAGCCGAAAGTACACAGTGCGTAGTTCTTTTGACCGTGCTGCGTTCAAAACAACACGCGCGAGCGCGTTGCCAGTCACGCGCCACCTGTCGGTGCGAGTGAGCTGTCGTTTGAATATTTTCAAACATCCTCTCGCGAGAGCGCCGTCAAATCGGAGTCGCGCACGTCGCCTGGATCCTCGACAGGTTCGCGCGCCGACCTCGCGTCCCGCGGGAACCGCGCATGCCGCGCGAGTAGCTTTTCGGACGTTGAAACGTGTCTCGCCGGCGCGAGCGGAATCACGCACTGTTTGTGACAATCGTGTTCATTGTGCCTCGCCGTGGAGTTTCGGGAAGGAGCGGAAAGGAGCGGAAAGGAGAGAAGGAGAGACAGACCCTCGGACTCGCGCGCGCCGTTGACCGTCGCGTCGGGCGATTCGTCGCCCTCCCCCCTCCCCCAGCCCGGGAGTGCGTGTGCGAAAAGGTGAAAAGTCTGTGATAGGCGCCTGTGCTCGGATTAGGCCAAGGAGGCGCGAGGTGCAATACCGGTTCCCGGAAGCGGCCGCGGAAGCGCAGCAACATTTGGTGAGTGCAACCTCGCTCCGTAACTATTTGCGAAATACAGGCAAGATGGCGGACGCCTCTCGATCGTTAAAATTATGAGATTATGCCGTCGTTACTCGGCGCGACATGTTCTAATCGTATTCAACGCATCATGTATAACGCGTGTGTATTAAACTGCCGCTAAACGAGCTACTCTCAATTTCCTCTTGACATTATCTCGTAAAATTTGAATTATATGACTATCGAGCTGAAATGAGCTACAAATTGCAGAAACGACAAAATGATTTTTTTTTATGCGGTTTATGCTTGTATCAAAACGTAAGTAGCGGAACGCTGTTTTCGTAGATTAATCTGAGTGTTTAGGAAAGTTTTTATTTCAATGAAATACTGAAATACGATACGTGCACACACGTGCGCACAAAAAACTCTCGACTCGCCTAATAAAAAATCCAAACAAGAAGCACTAGGCGTATTTAGGTAGCCAAAGTTTCGAGAGACGCTCTTTTGGACAAGAAGCGCGCCGTTTTATCTCACATCTGAGATTTATTGATGTCCGACTGTTTACGATTATGCAAATCCGGGTTTCTTGATGCCACCGCGGCTTCCGTAACTCTCCAGGAAAGTTATGAACTAAACCCATCGGCATCAAGTACGAGTCGTCGTCGGTCAGTCGCGGAGTCGACGAACCTCTATCGATCTTCACCTTCTATCTGCCCCTTCGTTCTTCCCCGTCCGTCCGTCGCGTAGGAATGCAACTTAGGAACGACTCCTCGTCTTCGCCGCCGTCGCCGTCGCTCGCCAAGTTTCGCGCTTTGAACGACCTCCTCCGGGAACGAACGTCCGCTTCTTACATACTCGCGATTACGTCGTCCGTTACGAGTTATGAATATTAAACGCGAGCTAGGTGAATCTGCTTGCTCCAGAGTACGAGAATTCGTAGCTATCGGCCTGATAAGGAACTTTACGGTGAGAAATATAGATATTTGATAACGATAATCAGCGAGATCTTTAATATGCACTGTTAAACTCGTAGTGTCAAATTATATTCAATTTGAGTCATTTTTAACTATAATATTCCATAGGTCGCCACTGCTCCTACTCAATATTTCAGTAATTTTTACTAAAAGGAAGGTAAAATTTTGACTAACATGTAAATTAACAACATATTGAGTAAGGCTTACTCAATATGTCGCTAATTTTATCTCATTGTTTTAGTCAAATTAACTGAATATTGGAGCAGTAGCAACCTATAGGAGTTTACAGTGTGTATATTATGTCATTATTCAATTAGAACTCGAGAAGAAGAAAAAGAACGGGAAAGAGAAAACGTGTGGAGGTTGCGTTTTCCTTTCAGTCGTCGCGCTATTTTTCGTAACGCGAGTCCATACTGAAAGAAAAATATAGTTTTACTTTTAGGCTGCGGTCCGAAACACGCTCACAGCGCTATTAGCATTTCGGACTTATGGCTTAGCCTCAACACAATTTTATAATATTTCTAACGATAATCACGCTTAACATAATGATGTATATGTATAGTTAAGTTAATCATATTTATTGTTAAAATATTATAAAATTATGGTTGAGGTAACCAAAAGTAATTATATCTGTTTCTCTCAGTGCACGTGTGAGATCCTGAAATATTTCAATATAAAAACTCAATTTTTATCTTTTTCAAATTCAAATGACGACTTTTGTACGACTTTTATTACGAAAAAATGTGCTTCATTAACTTTTAGAGGGCCGGGGTGGCCACTATAGTGGCCAGCAACAAACTTGGAAACTATTTAGAACATGTAGGTTATATATGGTATATTATATGTAAAAATTTTCCGTGAAAAAAATTCAAAGTTTCAATGGAAAAATCCCGGCCCTCTAAAGGTTAAACGTCGGACTAAAGACCCCGCGTGAAGCGTAAAGCGCGTGTAAAAACCGGCGTTTAAAGTGAATATTGATAACTGACGATGCTAATAGTGTGATCGATAATAAGCGAAACGTTACCCGCATAGTGCAAGCGCACGCGATAAACGGTCGGCGATGCGCGACTGCAGTACTATCTTTCGTCGTGAAGCGCGGGTATATCGTACAACGTGTCATAATCGATCTCTCTTTTCTTTTTGATTGCGCGAAAGGAGCACGCTTAAGAACCTTCCGGTAAAACTCCAAATATCGCGGATTCCCGACGCGAATTGAAGGTCGACTGTAATCTCGCGTGCGTCGGGGTAATGCAAATCCGCTACTTCACTACGAGAGAATAGAGATTCTCTCTCAAGTGGACACTCGACCGCGCGTAATCGTATTGGTGCGTGTATTAATTTGTCGGTACGAGCCACGAGCGATAAGAGCGTGATGATTATACAGGCGCAGTTCTCAACGCGAGTTTTATCGCGATAGAAGCGAATGTATTAAAACCTCGTAAAGGATGTATTTAAAAGCTTGAGAATCAGAAGTAGCTATAAAATGTTTTACGGGAGGGTGTAACTGTTATTTTTTTTAATGCTCGCGTTGTTTTACGTTTGCTTAAGCAGACGATACGGAATGAATAATGTTATAGTAGAAATAATAATGCTGAATGGTTTTCTATCATTTGTTATTTCTGAATACTAACGTAAAACGCCGCGTTAAAATACCATTTTGTTTTATAGAATACAAGTAACGACGAGAGAGAAAAGTAACGTTTTATACTCGAAGATGAAAATAATAGTAATAAAATTGTTATTATGCAATTATCATCGTGCATCTTTAGCTTTCAACTGGTCGTTTTTGGAGAGGCAGCTCCAAAATTCACAATGCAATTACGCGGAAACGAGCAAAATAATGGAAACGGCATTTTTACCCAACCACCTGAGAATTCTGGCCCTGTCGCTGACGAAGATAAATGTTTAGTTATCACAGGGGTGGTCCGTGCAACGATGTGAAGCCTCGTATACCTATGTATATGCATGTGCATGTGTAGAGTGCGTCTTAATTTGCGGTCGCACGTTCTTAATTCAGTTTACTCGTGGCGCGATGCGATAGAACCTGGCGGAGTAACATTTCCTCGTAGTCGACGGGAACCAGGGAGGAGGAGAAGGAGGAGGCGCGGCGTTATTAGTCGCTCGTAGTTATTTCATTTGCGACTCTCGGCGGTCGGATACACGCAGGCTTCAGATGTAATTGTCAGGTTTATGAGGGGTTCGCCACCGGGGCACCGGCGACAAAGCCTCGTGTCGAAGCGTGTCCGGAAAGTTATAGCCTACGTGAAGTACTGTTAATCGCGCCTAACGTGAGAGTCCCGTGGCACCAAAGAATAGTTCACTCTTCCTTCTCTCTCTCTCTCTCTCTCTCTTTCTCTGTTTTCCCTCTTTTTCTATCTCATTGGAGGCGTGATGTTGACGGCACGTATCACTCCCATATCTTATCGAGATAGCGCATCTTCTCGGTTCTCTCTGGTGCATACGATTATCTTTTTCTTCTTCCTGCCGTTAACTTCGCGAACGGGGCATCTTAAATTCCCTCCTCAAGCTGTGATCTTAATTAAATTTACAGTGACCGACATCTGATCTTAACTCGATCTAGGTTTTGGCCTCGTGTGAGAAACTTGACCCGTTAGATGTGAACCTTTGCTCTTTTCTAAATCTGGCTAGGTTACGAGACGATAAATTAGATTTCGAGAACACATTATTTTCTTCACGTCCTGTTGAATAGACGTAACTCTATATTTCAACTTACGATTCAAAATTTGACAAAAATTTGACATTATTATATGATTTTTATATATTATATATTTTATATTTATTATGTTCCGTCTTTCTTTTGCGAAACAGTTATTTTGGAAACGATTAAATATTGTAATAAAAAAAGATTTTGAAATTATTATAAAATTTAATCAATCGGCAACTGGATATCACGAATATCGAAGTAGTAAATTTTATCAAAATTGCGTAACTGTGTTTTTCTAAATCAATGCAAAAATCAGCCGCGTTATTTATGTAAATGAATAAGCACGAGCAAGGAAAAACTATTTCTTAATTCATTAACGGTTTGGGCTATCAAGCAGCACGAGCGTAATCTTTGACCTAATTGCCACGACCTTTCCAGCTGGAGTTTTACGTGGACGTATCTTTTTTCCTCGGATTAGAAACGCACGAGAAATTGTCCGTGAGCCGTTTGCGTAGCTCCTAATTAGGTAATGGTCTATCTAACATTTAACAGCGATGTACCGCTTTGAAGAAGTCTTTTTATCAATCGAATCTGCCGACTGTTTGATGGTCAATGTTTTCACCACTGTTTCACCAATGTTTATTTAACGCAGTGAAGATGTTAAATATATCTATCAGGTATTTCTAGTTTAAATCTATGTACAATTTTTATGTAAATGTAGAAATAAAACTTGGACTTAAATTATTGTATTTCATGTTCGACACAAACGAAAGAATATCGAGCAATGTCTTTTAAGATAATTTCCAATCTATTTACATTTGCACAATGTGCGGAAAAATAACAGACTATTAATTTTCAGCGCTGAATATTTGAATAATCATGTCTCGAATGAAAATTTTATGAAGATAAAGTCCGTTTGTAAAGTCGAATGACGTCTCGATTCATTTGCGAGATTAAATTTACAAGTCGTAAAGTCGTACAGTTTTATTTACCGATAACTCAGAGGATATCGATTCCATGAGATTCCCGTTGAGAAAACGTTGACTGCAAATAATACAAATAATCACTAGACGAAATTAAAAATCACTCCTGTGACACCTTGCACACGTAGTCCCCGGCCCTCCACGACGGCACTCGAGTCGCGCGCGCCGTGTTTCACATCGCGTACTCCTTATTTACCCGCACATCGAGTCGGCAAAGCTGTGGAGTGGCTTGCGGAACAGCCGAACGGACAAACAGGTGGCGAGCTGCGACGCGCGCGCGGCTCTTAACTGTAAAACGGACGTTCTTCAATTCCTAGCGAGAGATCGGCCGCACCGCCACTCGAAATACCATCGGTCCCGATCGGAGATCTCTTTCTCTCTCTCTTTCTTTCTCTATCTCTCCGTGTCTCATACGCGTGAACTTTACGTATGACTTTTTACGAGCGAATTAATACGCATGCGTGCGCGCGCGCGCGCGCGCCGAGCCGAGTGAGCAGAATAATGAATTGCATAATGCCCGCACACCCGTCGCGCTCCCGTCGCCGATGAGATCACTTCCGTGACTTCCTGACATTGACTTGTACGCTCGACCCACGTGTTAAACGCGCGTATCTGCGTGCACATAAGCGGCGCGCGTTCCTACGACCGGCAGCACAGCGACCGAGATAGGCTGCTGCCTGTCAGATTGTTGACACAAGCAGTGACACGTTTAATAGGATTATTTATGCTCTCGGAGGCGCTTAAACGGCCTCCGCGTCCGTATCGGCTTCATCTACCTGACGGCGCGTAGCATAATTATGTCGACGCGCCGCGCGGCTCGTATCTCGGCCGCTGGCCACGTCGACGACGCCTAGACCCTGATCCCTGATCCCGTCCTCGAGATGGGATTTCTCGATGTACATGTTACGATACCGTCACTGCGATCTCTCTGTTTCTGTGTGTTGTACATAATTTAGCTACCGATGCAAGAAATACATTTATATTAATCCTCTGGTGACCGTGTCGAGATTCGGCGCACCAATCAGCACGTAAAGTGCTGTTGACAGTATCTCATTTAATATCCTGTCTCTCTCTCTGTCTCTCTCTATACATGTCATTGTAATAAAACACGTTACGTTCGGTTTATATTTATCTGATTTTAAAAAATTTTTAAATTTGAATACATTTCTGTAGTCGTTGAAAGAATATTGTCACGGAATGACGGATTAAACGAAAATATAAATTCAATATTATACGTATAAAATGGCTTATGTGTCGAGAACAAGATATTGAGTGATGTAATTTAAGAGATCGCGGAAAAGTAATAATGAGCTTGCAGAACATGTCCAGGATGAAACGGAAAGAGAATACGTCTCGCGCGTAAACACACACCTTTCATCTCGAGCAATTCGCGCGAGCAACGCAAACGAGAAATCCTGCGAGCAGGTTTGCATAAAGTTGACATAATGAGATTGTACCTTGAATTACGAAAATGCTGAGCGTTACGGACAGTAATTACTCGCCCTCCCCCAATATGGATTGAGCGTTCCAGATATATATCTAATGTTGTTGGTTTACGTTACTGTACTTTCACTCGGTTAATTGTTGATATCTAATTCAGTCTTTGCATAGAGCGTATCGCACGAGCGTCATGGTACGCGCTTATGTAAGCCGTTGGGTATACGCGTGTGTGAATCGCGCGTGCTTGTGAAACACGCATACGTTCACACTCGTGCCGAGTGGCCAGCCGACAATTCTGAGATGAGTCCCGTCTCACAGTTGGATAACCACCAACAACAGTCATAACGTTAATTACACTCGTTTCAGTCGTCCGCAGAAAAATTCATTGCACCAAAGCTTTACTCTGTATTTTTTTAAGAAACCCTCTGTCTCTTTCTTGTCGTCCCCCGCAAAAAAAAACGCGCGTGTATGTGTGCGGTCATTTTCATGATCATTTTAATGGCGCATAAAAAATTTACGTGCCCATTAAACCACAGTTTGCCCTCATTGGTCGTATATAATGCTCCAACTATGCTTGAGGGCTGCTTAAAATTGCATACATAACACATTGTATATGTAACAATAGATAGAACCGGACTGCTGGATCATTGTAATGTAATATTCATGTTGTTTTTTGATTGATGAGAAATAATGATTTCTAAACTCTGTAAATAATTTTTAAATTTCGCTCTCTCTCTCTCTCTCTCTATCTACAAGTTTTAAAGAACTATTGTTTCCCTCTTGTCTGTAACATTCACCGTTATAATGTTCGCAGAAAAGTTTTAGTGTCACGAAAGATAGCGACTATTTACATCGTCGCTTTAAACTCAAATCGCGTGCAGCAAAGGGTCGCAAGAGAGATTAGACTAGACCGTAAATTGTTTATCAGCCGATGACGAGGGACCCTTTTTCATTGTTCTCGCGTCCCTTTGCTTTTCGCGTTTGCCGACTGAACTTTTCAGTAAAGCCGCGAGAGAGAAAGAGAGTAATTTTATGTAACCCTTTGAGCGCGGGTTTCTCCTACCGGAACTTTTTTTTTACCCGTCGACGAAACGTATTAGGGCGTTAAATCGGCCGTAATCCGACCGTAATCGCCTAGCAACAGTTCTCATCCCCGTCTGCCTTGAGAATAAGTAATTTCGCGCGAAGCGCGTCGTAACTTCGCCTTTAATTGGCTCCGATTAATTGCGTCTCGTCATACCAAAATGTCGACGAATGCATCGCGCGCATTGAGCTTGAGATCAGTCTCGACAGTTCGATATCGAGGAAATGGGCATGCGACGAGACCGCGATAAGGCGATAAATTATCACCGTGTGACGGAAAAGCGCGATTCACTGAGAACCGCTGTCGACGATATAACGCGATATAAGCACGGATCATAGGCGACAAGCGCTCATTAGCATACAATGCGGGCTAATAGGATCGTACGCTGACGGCTACCGTTCAATATCGTGTCCCCGTGTCGTCCTCCTAGTCACCCTCCAAGTGACAGGCCTACGGGTACACCTATGTTAAAAATTGCATTCGCTTTCTTTCGATATTAGCTTCGCGTTCACTTAATGACAATGCATTTCCTCGTATAACTGTTCTAGATAAACGGTCGGTTGATCTTCCCTACAATTTCTACGTTCTACATAACTGTTGTTTTATCTTAATGACGTAAAAGGATATTATATATAATGAGAAAATACATTTATTGTTTTATTAAAAGTAACTATATTTTATTAATTTGTTTTATATACAATTGTCTATTAATGAATACAAATTTAAAGGTTTGAATTTTATTAAATATTTTGCTTTATTAATATTTATTGCCAAAGACAAATTAGTCACATTTCGATAAAATACATCGCCATTCATCTATATGCAAATATTTTATTACACATAATTAATCACCATAATTTATTTTTATTTGCGAGAATTATATCTGCTGAAATTTCATTGCTGCTTATTCAATACATGAGAATACGTATTAATTTTTAGCATGTTTATACAAATATTTTATTACATCAAAGTAATGGGAAAACATCAGTTCGCAATATTTTAAGATCAACGAATAAGCTATATAATCTTTTAATGCTGGGATTAAGATATTTCTCTTATTTGCGAATAATATCGCAATAAAGATTGCACGTACAAGCGAAGACTGTCGCCGCTACTTACAACGAGACAAAGGACGATGGCAGCTGTGAAAAAAAAAACATCGCTACTGGTCACTATAAGTCTCGATGATTAATTCCACTGACTAATAAGACGTATCAAGTCTCCGCCGGCCGTTATCGCGCACCGATACCGCTCGCTTCTTTGTCCCCAACGATTTTTCCCTCACCGGACGGACGCCGCGTGTTTGCCTACTCCGGATCCTTTGTCAACGCGATTTTTCATCAGCGATTTATATCGCTCGCCGCGATACAATAGCTTGTACACGTAACTGCGCGTTAGTACGTACAACTCGCCGCGAATTGCGCTTGCCCTTCTACGTAACTGGTCGCCGTCGCCACCGTTGTCGCCGCGATATACGCGTCTTTCCCCCCGTTGAAAGGGATAAATAAAACCTACACGAGCCTCTCTTCGCGCATTGTACACCGCCCGCTATTTACACGTCATCGTGTAATAGCGTCCCTCTGATTGCGTCCCTCATTACCGCACTAGTGCAACGAATGTAGTTTAGTGCGAGCGCAGTAAAAGACGCGGGGCTTGCGTGTGTTACATCTAATACGTGTGTGCGTTACGATTGCCGTTCTAGACAGGCAACGCCGTGGCACCGGTTACACCGTCGCTCTTTTCATTATCGTCTTTCTCTCTCGCTAGGCTTTCGAAGGAAAGGATTAGACGGCGCGATAAGCAGGCGCGCGATCCCGGGGCGAACGGTAGCGTATTTGAGAGCGCGGGAATGATCGCCGTGATACATTACCGTCTATATAAGTTTCTGAATACGGGCGAATTAATCTTCGAGTGTAAGCATTTTTCTCGCATTACTTTAAAAGTTTGGACGCATGTACTGTTTTGATTTTGAGAATTGATTTTTGGTATCGATAAAATAAAAAATCAGAAAAAAGTAAACAGACGAATATTACACATTTTTCGTTATATTATTAAAAACGAGACTAACATACATTATAATATTCAAAATTAGATGTGTATAATACGAGTTCAAAGAATATTTCAGAAAAGTTTAGAATCTAATAATATAATGCATGACTTTAAATCGAATTACAAATGTAAAGTTACATTAAGTTTGTTTTACATTAAGATTTTTACGTTTGAAACTTTTATATTCTTTGATATCTTCTATGCCTTGAATTTAAAAAAAAATTGAGGTATTGAATAGAATATTGTGTATTCTCGAGGATCAAGATTTAGAAAGTTATCTTTCTCTTCTAATCTGCTGTATTTGGAAACTTATGCATAATACTCTAACAGAATACGTAGTAGTAAATGGAAATGCATTCATCGTTCCTGGCGATGAAAATGTCAGGAAACGATATCTAATCGTAACGTGAGACGTATTCGTGTAAAGCACCGTATATCTGACTCATTATTATCCTGTTCTTAAATAAGGAATCTGAAATTAGCCTAGAATTACATGGTCGATCTTGAAAGAGATCGCAAAACATGCAATGTATACTTTGCTGCCTATAATCGTAACAACGCACTCGAGTGGAAATTGTATTACATTTTAACGAACGAGTTGGAAACGTTAAAATTGTTATAAAGATATTGTCTTTTTCTACGCATGGAGATTATTCAGATTGAGAAACGCGCACCATCAGATTGTAATTTTATTAGACAGTTTACGCAGTCGTGCGTTTATTCTTCTCATTTGTAGCGCTTCAGATTCTGAAGAACTAGCTAGCTATAATGAAACTTACGACATTCATGAAGAAACTACAGATTTTTTTTAAGAACTGCATCATTCATTTTTTATCTCCAAGTAATTTTTTTGAACGTTTATTGCGGAAAACAAGCAATTAACTTTTCAAGTTTTAACATCTTATTAAAAAATCTGCAATATTTCTCAGTTTTAAAAATGATTTTTCTTACGGCACAAGAAACGACCACTTAAGAAGGATTAATGGAATTGCTACAAACGCTACGAGTGTGACAGTTGACTTTTGCGTAATGGCACGCCGTTTGATTTAACAGATTCCCGTGGATTATCGAAAGTTGTGTCTCGCCATGTGCCGATCGATAAAGGCTCGATTTATGAGGTGTGGAATCTCGTTATCCCGCGTTTCATTAACGCTCACAAGAGTGTCAATGTACAATTTTACAAGCTCTACAAGGACCCCGGACACGGGAGTTGCCGCAGGAATTCGCTAGTCTGAGCTAGCCCGTAGATCCTGTGCGGCGGTGCGGCGCAGTAAAAACGTCAATGGCTGGGTGATAAAATTAAACGAACACTCACTGGCGTTTGCCGCAAGCGACCACAGTGGCAGCAGGTAGCAGTCGATGATCGAAAACCTGATAAAAACGTTATGAATGTTGCGTCTGTCGCAGTTGTGCGAACCATCTGCCGTCGTAATAAGTGTTGCCATTTAGCACAAAAACTTCTGGATTAGATTTAATGAGACGTTTCTTTATATTTAACAGAAGACTATCAGGAATATTTTCTTCATAACAAATCAGAACCTTTCTGTCGATCTAAATCATTCGATAAGAGATCCTACGCTTGACTCGGAAATGTTTAACGAAACTTCTATTTATGGAAAGGGATATTTTTTGAGATCACTAAAATAATAAACGTGTCATTTGAGAATTGGCTGAATCGTGAGCAGATGTCGTTTAATTTTGCTAATAGCCTGTTTTATGGATTCAGCTGAATATTAATTTTAACAGGCGTAATAGATATTTAAATTGCAGTTTCAATTCTTACCTATTGAAAACGATCGAAGGTATTAAAATGTTTTGTGATAATATTGATTGAACTGTCTCTATAAAAGCTATGATTGAAGATTGTTTTCTATTTGTAAAATTATTTTAATTTTTCTCAATCAGAATTAGGATGCTGCGATATCATAGATACGCAGATACACAATTTTTTAATCTAATCGCGATCTTAAACTGTCATGTTGCGAGACAAATACAAACGCGCGAGGTACGCACGTAGCACGTGTCTCGAGAGAGCAAATCGTGTTCGTGTTCGCGTTCGCATTCGCGGACGTTTTCTCAGCGCGACGTGTCGCAATCCGGGACCTAAATCGGCTCGTTAATTTTCATTCTTTCACGTGGGACGATAAAATCTGATATCGCGGAGTCCAGGTATGAGATACACGTACACCCGTCGCGGTCTACATTAACGCAACCTAGAACAAGAGTTTCTTCTGCGCCAACGGCGTGCATATATGCGCGCGTGCGGTGCAGCGTGCCGCGCTTAATATGCCCGTATTAGTGCGTGTCATTATGTGACATGCATTTTAGAGATCGCACTCGCGGTGAAATTATTCTGGCTCGTGTCCCCGGAAACACGTTTTGATAACAAGAATCTTCCGCTAGACAATGTTACTTTCTCTCCGAGTTTTAACAAATTTGTTTTCAATTTTTTTTTGTCATCGATATTTGTTACCCATGTATCTGCGAAATGTCGATGACATAATGGTACATCATCAATAAATAACATGATATTTAACATTCAATTTGTCCATTTAAAATTAGTATTTTTCATATTATTGTATCTGTGATAATGCTAACTAGTATTTTATCACAACAGATCTTAAGCGCAAGTAGAAGGATGGCGACGTCATTTGATCGTTTATACAAATGCCTATATGCATATGCATGTCGACATATGCATACGCCCGCGTTCGTCCGTATGCATGGACACGATTCGCTTTCGAAATAAACCGATAAGATCTTGACCAGACGAGTTTCAAATTAATGTCAATGACTGTCGCGAAAAGGAGAACTTTACTAATGTTTAGATGTTCGTCTGTGTAATACTTGCGCTCGTTCCGGTGCTATCACGGTCTCACACATAACTAGAATTTCACAATCCATGAGGTAATCCGAGAGAAAATTCGAAATAGCCAGTCGTTGCTCCAGTCGATTTTTCATTATTATTACGATTACTGTCTAACGATTGTATCCTTCAGAGTAACTTGTAAGCCACATGTTCTCGAAGTAAGTATGTTAATTAATACTGATGAACAAGATATTTATTGTGGAGGCATACTATGACATATTTTCTTGAATCATTTGTCAAAATAAAAAGTGAATTAATAAAGTGGTAAAATAAATTTTACTATTTAATTTATTGGAAAACAATAGGAGCCAGCATTCTTCGCAGGGAGAGAATAATTGGCTCTATATGAAAAATTAGCCAAGATTATGTTAATTATGATTGCCAAAATAATTGGCAATTGCGATCGATTCCGCCGCTTTCTAGACGCGATGATGAGATGAAAGTTGGGCTAGCTTATAGAGGGTGATTAGATTAATTAATCGAGACGGGGTCCGATAGGTTAGCGAGATAGCTGGCGGTTTCGCAATCATTGGTAAGGTTAATTGCAAAAAGCCGCGGTATGCGCTAATGGTATTTGCGGTGTTGATGGATCCATCGTCACGAACCGAAGAAACTAATGGCGCCATCGCGGATCGGAGATCGATCAATCGGATTAGAGGATTGGCGAACAAAATGAGCGATCGGGCTTACTCGTGGAGAAATGAACGCCGAAGAAAAAGCGGCAGTGATCGATGGTGCAATGAACTCGCAAAGCTCTTACCTTCTCGAGCTTCATTATTCACTCGACTCTCCGAGTTTCGCTTCTAATTTTAAGTGACTTTGATTTAGCAATCGTGGACTTTATAATTCCGACGTTCCGCCAATCTCATCTTCGTTGAAGAGATTAAGAATTTCTCACAAATTATGATCTCGGTTGTCTATAATTGTCTACAATGGATTGAATGCGATAATTAATGCAAAATTTATTTAGCATCGCTTTCGAAATGATGTAATTAAATATTACTCGTCACCGCGAAAGAATAAAACACCGCCAGCTTTTTCATCGCGAGTTATCCACTTTTGTGCACCGCACTTATCCACTTTTTTGTCCACATAGCAAGACATGCTATAGAGAAATCGATTCTATGAAAAAGTAAAAGAAAAACGAGTTGTCTGATATTGTGGAAAAATGTGTCTTCTGATGCATAACTTTATATTTTGTTTATTAAGTTTATCGACATCTGTCCGGGCAAGATTGGAGAGATTTCAGTAAAGCGTTCCTGAATTAATAAGATAATCAGCGATATTTCGCAAGATATATTATCGCATCACGCAGAAGTATGCGCGAAGTCTATGCCTGGCATTTGGTACAGGTATCTTTGCTGCCAACTGCGGTGATTTTCAAGGCGATCGGCCAGAAAGCTAGATAAGGTAGTGCCCCGGCAATGGTAAACCCGTCCGAGTTCATGCGGGATCCGACCCGATACGCGTCGATCATTATCTAACGCGCCACCGTATAATGCAATTATTTGCCGCCGGTCGTATAACCGGTCTTCGGTCGACATGCAGATAACTGGGTGACGTGACAGTGGTGCATCGAGACACACAAGGAAAGGCATCTACGTCTTTCACTCTCTCTACTTCTGGTTAGCGTGCCGTAACAAAACTCTTTGTTACCGTGATAATTGTGTCGAGAGCATATCGCACATATGTAACGGAATATAATATAATATGGAATATAAATCATTGGGCAGAAAAAAACGTTCCAGTAATTTTTTCTAGGAGTACGTATATATTATGAAACTTTTTACTTCATTGTAAAATTTAAAGTTATACTTGATAGCAAAATTATGCATCTTGATAAATTGCTTTAGACTAAGTTTATATCTTTTTGTTTTAATAATTTAATTATTTTGAAATAAATAACGATCGAAAAATTTGAAGCGTTTTTACTCGAGACTAAACCGTGTGAAATATTATCTGTTGCTTTGTGAGAATAATTATTATTATGGACTTATATGAAAGTTTCAAGTTCAACATTTACGTTGAACGATTACCGTTGTAGCCTTGGCATATGCGGCTATCTCATTTAACTCGAATGAGATCATCCAGTTATTAGTTTAATCTCATAGTCGCGCGGGAAAGTCACTTATCTGATTCTCGCTGAATATGGTAATGTCTGATTATTTTTACACCTTACAACTTTCTACTGATCGTGACAAATGATGATAATAAAGTACGACGGCTGGCGATGATAACTAATAATTCCGATATGATCCGATACCATCTACATTTTAATGAATATCATGTTATGTTGAACCTTTATTATTGTACTATTAGGCATTCATGTCTAATAGATATAAGATTAATTGAATATTTCTCTCTCTAGTGTTATTTAAACCAATTAACATTAATTAATATCTCTTCATAAACTATTTAATTAATAACTTTATTAATTACATAGACGAAATTATTTTCCGAGAAAGCAAGTTGATTCCATACATTAAACTAAATGGATAATAAAATCTAGCATATAGTTGTCTCGTTTTTTTACATTGTTTTAAACCTTATTTAAAAGAAAAAGTAAAACTTGCTTTGGACTATTTCTAATTTTCTTGCGTAGTATATTTTATTTTGTTCAAATATTCTCACTCTTTAATACATTTTCTCTAACTTTAGCCTTGTCGTATTTTATTTTCATTGTATATGGCTGTATACAGGGGAAACCCTTCGTACGATACAATAAATGTCTCTCCCTTTCAAAGTCTCGATATCGTCGAAGAAAACGTCGAAGCCGCCCTTCGTGGCGTCCAGCAGCGTCGGCGCCGCATTTCGCGCCCGCAGCGACACGCGTCCGTCCGCCGTGCGGTTGCCACTCGATGCAATTATCCAGGGCGGTTCTTTACCTGCCTGCTCTGGCCTGCCTACCTGCCTGCCAGCTTGACTGCCTGCTTGTATGCGTGCACGTGTGCGTGCGTGCACGTGCGCGCGTACGCGCCGTGGTGTGCCTCCGAACAGGTACAAGCTAGAGCAGGTTACTTTCGCTGCTGCCGCCTCTTACACACAGTGTTCTAGTCGTCGCTTACGCGTGCTGCTCCATTCATAAACCTATAGAAACGTGCGGCGGCACCAATGCGACTCTGCATGTAGGTGTAGAGGATCGACGGCGAGCTTGCAAAACGACGCGAACGTGTATAGAAGCCACCTTCGTCGCTATGTCGTTCTGTCTCCTTCGTTGGATCTTTATGTACGAATTATATATGTACGGATAGGAAATGTTTCTTTTTGATGAAATGTCGATACTTTCAGTCATACCTAATATGTCACTTGTTACATATATTTCTATTCTGACAATCGTATCTGTTTTTTTTTGCGCTTTTTTTGTTGTGTTACAATTCATGCAAAAAAGAATCGCATATGTATTAAGGATGTATCTGAGCTATCTTCGAAATAGTACCAAGTCGATAAAAATTTGTGAGATTGTTCTTTAGCCTTCCTGATGTGCTGCAAAAAAAAACTTTAAACGCATCCACTAAACAGTTGCTGAGTAATAACGATTTTAATTTTCACTGATTTCCCGCGTATTCTTATGGAAAGAGACGGTCTTGAAGTATAAAAATATTGAAGAAATGATATCAATGTTTTCAATTTTTTTGTACACATAGTATACGGATAGATGAAACTATTTACCAAGTTTCAATTATCTTCACTACATCGTTTTGAAGAAATAAATTATAAACTGACAAAAATATGCTATCAGTACCACAAAAAATTTTGGAAAAAACATTTATAATATGAAAAATACCATTCTAGGAGTAAAAATAAGACTCCAATTATAGTTTATAAGTTCCTTACATCCAGATTTACTATGCGTAAGGTATAGATATTCAAGTATTTCAAATTTCATGCACTTTTATCTAAGATTGTACTTCAGATACATTCTTAAAACTATGATTCCAAGATCATAATGAACCATTCATGATTGCATTGAAGTAAGAAATCTTTTATAAAACTTCCAAATTTCCCCCACGATATTGTTTATGTAATCGTATAATTTTAATTAATATTTGTGTAGAAGAGAGATACATAGAAAAGGTATATTAATATTCTATATATATGTATATTTATATATTCCCATTTAAACTAGGCAGTCGAGCGCGTTATATTTATTAAGTGCGACGTTTTGTAATCTTTCCATTAAGATCCAAGCATCGTACTGCTCTCTCAATGGAAATTGCATTTATATAAGGCGATTTAAAATTCGGGTAATAAATTTTGAGGGCATGTAGAGATATTTTGTTCTATGTGGAAAATATTTTATGAGAAGAAATATCACATATATTTAATAACAATGTATACCACAAATTTTTACAATATGACATTATTGTAAATTCTAATCTAGATTCTCTTACGTTTCTTCGAAGTTTGCTTATTCGAGCGTAAATCAGTCTGCATAAAGGAAAAACGTGCAAGTTCGTGGCATCTCTAAACGATTGCCGATCGGATCGCCGATGATTTAAGATCACGATCGATAAGGCGATCGCCTTAGACGCCTTTGGCGAGCTTTATTGGTACATATCGTCGTCGTCGTCGTCGTCGACGAGGACTTCGTTCCGCGATGAAATGGTCTGACAGCGATAGATCGATCGATCCGTAGATCAATAGCCGCTCTGCTTCGAACCCGACGTCCGTCGGCTGTGCTACGTGCAAACGCGCGGCGGCCAATAAGACGAAAAACCGTAAATACACCGACCATTTGCGCGTGCTATATCCTATTAATGTCGATCATACGTCGTGAATATGAGAAAGAAACTATTCTCTCGTAATTCAAATCATAATTTGATACAATTTCTTATTAGCTATTATACAAAATTATTTTAAATGTATTAATACACATATTTGCAAATTGATAAATTTTTATATAATTATGTTTATAAATTCAAATGAGATAAAGTGAGATCAAGTGAATGTTGTGCCTATTTAAAGAATTTTCATAATAATTTATGATTTAGATTACTTTGATGGTACATGTTTTGTTTTTAATTTTATATTCCGTTTTACTTAATTAAAAATTGGATATTGGTGTTGCTATTATAGTTCGTTGTACCGATGTACAATTTGAGGTCAAGTGGTCGTAGAACTGTCTCGTTCGATAATTATGCTTAAAGTTTAACCATATAGTTGAGTCGATATGTACTATAAAGTTTCAGTAAAACTTCACAACGACGGCTTCGAACATCAGAATAAAACATATTTGTTGGTTGCAATCGCGATATACTTTGTTGATATGACGAATTCGCTGTGAAAGCATGAATAATGTGATAGATTCGCTGTGATAGCAACGTTTTCTTTATTTGCTTCGTCTGCAACACGTATGCATTTCAATATCTGATCCACAATTATTTTTTAATTTTAAGAAAATATTCGGTAAACACAATAGTAATCATTTCCTGTTTACCATTAAAGATATTTTAAGAAGTCCAGTTTCGAATTTCTATCAACATTTATGAATATAATGATTTAAAGAAAAATATGAAATTACGTAATATATTCGGAAAATTTGTTATATTTTATTACTTCTTAAATAGTAATAATTATTCACATTGTTAAGTAACAGATATCGAAAACAAACATTTTAATAAAAATCAAATTTCAATGAGGTAACAAATTTACTTTTAAGTTAGAAATAGCTAATTTAATGTTTGAAAATAGATATTAAAATTTAAATTTAACGTCAAAAATTGAAATACTATTATTATTATAGACTTAAAAATTCTTAGAAGAAAATAAAAACATGTAACATTTCTTCGGAATTATTCCTTCATGCTTTTCTATTCACCAAGACATATCTAGATGCTGTTATAAACGTTGATCGATCGATCGATCGGGAGATGATCGTGAGGGGCTTGGAAATGGTGCGATCATCTTCGAGCTACAGTGTATTCTATTTCCTCGGTTATTAGCGCTAATCGATTATACCGTGACGGATCGAATGATTTAAATAAAGACCGGGTGCGTCACGGACCCGACCTAGTACACTCGACCGCGCCCCACAAAATGATGCCGTTGCATTTGCCCATTCTATTATCCGACCGCTACGTTTTTCCTGGTGACATGATCACTCATACTAAATCCTCGAAACAAAATAATGGAGGCCGATGCTTCCGCCTTAGTAAAATAGTACGCTGATTTGAACATTTTCTCTTGTCGTTTTGTTCAATTACATAAAGCATAGCTTATGAATTCGGAAAATAATCGTTAATTTTTACAATTTTAATGAAAAAACATTTGTACAGGTTGCGTATTACAAGAATAATAACAAGTAAAATTTTAAAAGTAATTCTAATAGTAATCATTACTTACATTAGTATTAATTTAAGTTTTAAAGTTTGTGAAGATCGATTGCTTGTTAATTATTGGAATATAAATAAAGTAGAAATTGTTATGTTCATATATTGATTTTGTTCTTGTAAAGTAAATATTCTTTGGTCCTAGAAACATTAAGTGTATACAGTTATAAACAGTGACGTTCATGAAATTCGATGCCGATTCGAAACGAGCAATCTCTATTTCGGTGCCGCGGTTCTTGTCCTAAATTTGCGTCGTTCCGCTACAAAGGTGACCAGAATTATGATTTCCGCGACGTTAGTTACGTTTTCCAGTTTCGTCAGGCGACAATTTCTAATGCGGACGACGACGCATTTGTATGTTGCAGGTGACCGGAGCCGAACGGGCCAGTATTCATGCCAGTATGCCAATCGAATGCCGGTAGACCAATATATTCGCCGTCACCGATAGCCAATTAATAAATTACTTAGATAGATCAATTAGTAGTCAATAATATTCTCGGCCAAGAGAGATACGCCGGTTAATCGACTATATTAGCGATTGGAAACGCGAACGCATAAACCTGCATTTTTCCGTACGCTCGCGTAAGCAATAAGGATCGCGTTTCGCGGGTAAACACGCACGTTTATCGCACTTGTATCAACGACAATAATTTCTAACGTTCCCCTGTCCGTCGAAATCGAGAGGGGCAGGTAAAAGAGAGAAAACGAGGAATTCGGTGTGCGTAATCGCGTTATCGTGAAGTGACCGACTGTTTTTCACGCGATTGTGGAGTGCGACGAAGGACAGTCTGCGACGCAGAAGTGGATGCGGACACCACCCCGGCGATCATCACGGTGGCTGGAAACGCTGACTTACATCGAGAACGCCAACGTGCAATCAAGGTTCATGGTTTTCATGGTGAGTCACACAACATCTATTTCTAGCCTTTCCCTTAACGCTCTTTTTTCATTGAGATCCTCTTCTCTGCTTGTGCCGCATGGTCCTCTCTCCGTCCGGGCTTCTTTCCATTCCGAATACTGAATCGGTCGAGTTGCGCGTACGTCCCGGGTCAATGCCACGTGGAATCAATTGGCCAACGGTCGCATCTCTCCCTTTGCAATTAAGCTCTCATGTTGGAGAGATAACTCCGTGAATGAACTATCGCGTTTTCTATTATTAACTAACAATAGGTTGTCAGGTTCTTCGAATTTCCGTATTTCTTCTCCGAATTATTATCTTAAATTATGACATTGAATTTTTGTACGATATCGATACGATGTCGACTTGGAATTAATTGTACAATTATACACTTTTATACTTCTTCTTACAAAATTTGATATTTTTTATTATATAATATGGAATAATATTGTGTGAAATTTTTATATGGGTAAAAATTAATCTGAGAAAGTAATTTTTAGAAAATAAAAACGTGATAGAGAACTTGTAATTATATCTCTTTTTGATGAATTCTTCACGCGGTAGCACGGCTGATTATCGTTTGACATGCTCTTGTCGAATAAACTTGTCGATCAAACGGAACGAATGCGAGCCCACGAAACTACCGTGAATTCGTGCCTCGGGCCACCAATTTATTTCGGCCCTCATTGAATGCCTTCTTTACGCATTCGAAACGTTTCATTTTATACGGGCACCACCCAGAATCGATCGCGTCGTTTCATGAGCTCGCGACAAATGAGTGCGTATATCCGCGTGCATTTTAAATCCCGCCTTTATCGAGTATCGACGACGCGTTGCAAATACTACGCCGTGCGATTTGCATAATTCTCGCGCCGGCCCGCCTCCGCGCCGTCTTGTTATCTTTACGCGCGCATCGTATCGTGTCGCATCTCCGCGACGTGACGAGAAACGTTGGATATTAAAATTACGCACCAACCACGATATCGCTGAGCGGTGAGATCGAACCGTAAATACATACGTAACAGGACTACCGACGTACCCTTCGTTCGTCTCTTCCCGTTGTGTCTCTCACCGGTTTTATTCCCCTGACTGTCCTCGGGGCCCCTCTATTTTAAGCATCGCAACACTCATTGGGTCAGTGCCTCTGTACGGCCGATTCCGTACGTTTCTTCCCGTGCTGTATTTCACCGTAAGACCATTCGATAATGAGCACCGCCGTCGTTGTACGTAGCACGTGTCACGCGCGATTTGCATAATTGCTCGTCGACTTCTCTTAGTGCCGTGCGTCGCCTCATTATCTTTATACTCGTCATATTGCGTCTGAACGCGGCGAATCGCCGAGGCGTCGAACTTACATCGCTTTAAGCGAGGCTCCGACGTTTTGAAATGACGACTCGGAAAGCAGAAATCAGCGTTGACGCGCAAATATCTTCGCGCGGAAAGAACGTCAATGTCGTCACTCTGCCACCCGCCTGTTTTCCTCGGTTCATTTATTTTGCGTCTTATTAATTATCGTAGCGTTCGCGTTTCCCTCGAACCACTCGAACGGCTCTCCTAATGAACGGATTCAATACGATCGAACAATTTTATGCGAGCGTGTACAAAGGTCGCGAGATTTTGCGGAATGTAACTCACATCGTATGCGACACCGCGTTATCTTTATCGCTTGCGTTATCGTGTTTATATCGAGCTGGCGCGAACGCACATTGCACATTTCCGCATTCGTTCCGAAGTATTTGGAAGATTTTGCTTCAAGAAATGAGATATATATTTAACGATTTGCATCTGAAGATTCCAATTAGGAATTTTTTTTCTGCAATTTGTTTTAGTTAAAGAATTTTCGCGTAATTTTGAGACGCAAGCGCAATGAAACGTACATTAAAAGTGTAAAACATTGAGTGCCAAAAATATGCCTAATATAATTAAATTGACACTTACTTTCTTATGTATTAAAATTGTTTGTTAATTTTTTTTCCTGTTGCTTATACCTTGCTCTTATATTTCACTTCGCCTTCATATTCTCCGTCCAGATAATTCATTTCGCTCGCAACAGCCGGATGATTTGCTGGCGCGAAGATTTTGATGCGAAAGTCTGCGGCGTGTTACGCAAATTAGTTAACGTGACCGGACGTAACCCCGATGTTATTTATCCCTTACAAAGAGGTAGCCTGGTGGGCTAATTAACAAAAAAAAGGCCGGATAAGGATCGATTCCGTTGAGAGGCGATTCGCGCGATCTTGCCTGGGTATTTCAGTCGAGATTATTTCGAGGGAGAAAGACGGAGGATCGGGAAAGGGACAGGATTGGGGCGAGAGGGACGAGGAGAGACGTTGCGAGAAGACCCACCGCCAGGTTACGGGTCAGCCGCAGTGGAGCATTAATAATCGTTTACAATCTTTAAGGCAGGGTGTGGCGAGTGCGTTCACCCTCGTCTTCCTCTTCCTCTCCTCCTCTTCCATCTTTTTTCCTGCTCTCTTCTCTTCCTTCGTACAGTGCGAATGAAGGAAAGGAAAGATCCGATTTATCTTTGTAAATAGTTACGTTCTAAAAAAATTAATGTATGTTTTCGTTATTAACACGAGATATTCTTGTTGAAAACGAGATATTGTAAATATCTTAATTTTCTTAAATATACTATATACATGTATATAAACTAAAAAATGAATGAATCCGAATCTTAATATATATAAAATGGAAATATACCTTGAAATAGAGATAATACCACTGAATCTTTTATAAATTTTTCCCTGTAATCATTATATTTTAACGATTTAAAACAAAATTAAAAATATTCTTTAATTAGTTTGTTAACAATAAAATTAAACACACATCTTAACAAAATATTATTCGAAATAATTGCGAGCTTCGCACTTAATAAGTTCTTCCTACTTAATGATCCTAGATTGCGCGAAGTAATGATGTTTACTGTTACAGAGCTGCAATTTTGTGCCTTTTGCATTTCACTCGCGTTTCCTCAGTAGTAGTTTACGTCCGTAATTGCGAGGTGTGTCGATGCTTAGGAAACATTGTAAGGTCTGCAGCATCAATGTACCTGTGGGTATCAATTTACGATCAGCTCTGTGCATTTAGGTGCATCGGCTGTTTAGTTTCGGAACTGTGAGGTATTGGTTAGGAACGAGAACTTAACATCGGAAAAACTCGATAAATCAAGATTCACGAATTTAATTGTTTTCATCTTCGTCGAATAACATATACGTCTTTAGTTATATTTTTATGCCAGTCACTTTAAGATTTATGACAGATAAGATTTATGTAGACACATTAAATGTCGATTACGTTCTTCTGTCGATTGACAATTTTTTTATTGACAATTAACTATGTAAATTAATATAACTATATAAATTCCAAAACAATGCAACATATTTATCGTTTTTCCTGTGACAATACTTTATAAAAGTATGTTTCTTAAAACATTGAACAGATCTTAAAGTGATTTTATTCGTGATTACTTTTATATTTTGCAACAAAGTTAATTTTCATCGAATCTTCGAACGGGTAATCGTCGAAAAATTTGCTGTGGTGGGCGATAAGGCATTTTTTTGTGCGTTATTAACGACGGTGATAAATATGCGCGAGTGGCAACTCCGTTCTTTTCAAGAGTGCGACGAATCGGCGATCGGGTTCTCGACATGCCGACACGAAAAAAGCGTCTCTGAGGAACCTGTTTTATTATCGTCTGCGCGAATCCATGTTATTTCGTGAAAATTATTGGTTATCTCGAAAATATATAACATATTATAAATATATAACATAGTTTCATATTCTTTCATAAAAAGTATTCTATACTTAGTTATATAATTATTTATGAATATAAAATCTATACTTTCAAAATTAAATCATACCGTCAGTCAGATAATGAATAACTTCTTATCGGATCTTGACTTACAAATTTATATCGGAAATCTTTTATTATATGATACAACTTATTTGTTATCTCTCAAATAAAGAAGTTTAGAGACAAATACTTCTTTAATGCAATATTAGACAACATAATTTTAAATCTAAATAATTAATTTTGTTTAATAGAATGAAAAAAGAGAAAGACAGCAAGAGAGTTCGTAGAGTTCTCACGAAATCATAACTTCCGATGTTCCGGCTGTGCGGCGCGGTGTTATTAACGGTGGTGATAAATATTCACGTTTTGATTCTTGAGATGTGGATCCTTTCTTCCTGGTTTTCTTTTTCTTTCCTCGCGAGAGCGATGAATCGACAAGCCCTCCCGAGAACTCGTTCCTCCGACACGCGTACAATTCGGTTGTCCTGGTTGAAAATCGGTCGTCGGCCTTCCTCCCCTCTGAATGACCTACCATCGCCATCTCTCGCCATCGTCGCCACCTGCAGCGAGGAATCAGCATATTTAGCATCCGGTCCAATTTAATAGACGTGGTGCATCGCGCGCCCGCGTTTGCGAGACGCATTAATAACGTCGCGGTGCATAATACACGTGCCATGACGGCGTATGGGAACGCCGCTATCGAAACTTGATACGAGAGACACCGTTTACATATTAGTGAGAGCTGTCGAGACGTCGAGACGATGCTGTAACAATTATGATACGTATCACGCTAGTGAAGACTGCAAATTTAGCTGGTTTAGTTTAGTTAGTTCAATTATAAATTAAAATAAATTTATATTATATATATAATTTAAAACTTTTGTATTCTCGTTTAATTGCTTAAAGATAACTAATTTAATCAATCTCACAAGTGTTTTACATTGCTTAACAAGATTGTCTTTGTTTTTTTGCTCATAAATTATTGAAAAAATGTGTAATATATGATTTCTAATTATATATATGAATTTTTTGCCAAGATTTATATCACACCTACGTGGAAAATCCTATTCAATTGATCGCGAACGAGTGAACGGCAGTGAGATCATAAATATCGAGATTATATAATACGAGTGGTTGGCGGAGAATATTTTAAAAATGCGTGTGAATATTCTACAATTGAATTGGTATGAATGGAATATCGATATCACTGATTGTACAGAACACGCGTTCATAGATATATTATACTATCACGCGATTTTGCGTGAGTTTCTAAGTGGCTCGGGAAGAATCTTAGCACATTAATGCGCGTTTCGTTAATAAACCGAAATATTTCATCGAGGCTATGCAGGGAATAAGAAAAATCGTGCGTTTATCGACTCGAATATATTGCCGCGCCTAGGTACATGGCGCGCTGTGAACATATTTTTCACGTAAAGCGCATTAAAGGCAGTACCGGGTATAAGGCTTCTTTCGAGGGAAGTGAAAAATGAAACGATTCTGTGGCACGATTCATCACCCGCGCCGGTTGCAGTCTTCGAGAAAGTGATGCATGTCTGTTGTCGGGGACGATATGCCGAATATCATTTATCCTGTTGCATAAATACGCTCGCAATATATTCAAGCACCATATATACTTGACACGAAAGGATCGTGTCAATATAACTCGTGTATCTCGTGAAGATTGCAGAGAGTAGAGAATAGTAAAATTTATACAAGATAGAAATCTGCGATATGATTTCAAATAACAAAAACGCTTCTGTCTTGTGATTCTAAGTCACTCTTTTTTTTAATGAAAGGTTTCAATGTCGGGAAAACTTGGTGAACGAATTAAAGCATTTTAGGCTACTGCTAAATCATATGGAAAATATTTTTCAGAAGTATGATTGAATCGAGATAATATGATGAGAAAATTCGAGCATTGCAAAATTGAAGTAATTTTTGTCGTGTACAAAACATCATATTTGATGGAAAATGAGATCTATGAAATTTTAACAAAAAAAATTTTTACAAAGTTGATATGGTATTTGATTGTTTATAATTTGTGAAGAAGAAGTAAAAATACGTTTCTTGTGAGAGGCTAATCTTGAATGCGTTTATTGAAGAAATATAAGCTAATTTTCAACGTTACATTATTGGTTGAAAGTAACCATTTCTTTCGTCCGTTAACGATCACTAAAATTGGAAAATCTTCCTCGTTAAAAATAAATGCGGACTTTTCGGTTAATGTTTCAACGCGGGATCGCGAGATTCTCGGCGCAGGTGCTATTCCGATTTCAATTGTGACAAGTCTGGCATTATATGGAGATTCTTTATCATTCTTTTTATTGGCTATGTAATTCTGTAATGTACAATGTTTAGTGCATGGCCGCAGGCGAGTCAACAAGACTCCATACACTTTGTCGGACAAATTATTCTCATTACGCTGGAAAATTGCCGGGAGTGGATACCTGGCGGAAGAAAATTTATAATCGGTATAAAATATTAACGTTATCGCGCTCAATTACGCGGTTCATTTTTATAGTTGGCTTAAGATCGAGAATGAATCTTTGAGACAAAAGAATGTCATATTTTCCGCGTTTTTAAAAATATGTTTCCGAATATTATACAACTTAAGTATACAAATTTTTTTGTGATTTTAAAAGGATAATATTCTATAATATTTAATAGTTAAATATTATAAAAATATGATTTATTTGATTATTAATTTATACTATTCGAATACATTGCGATGCAAATACGATGACGTGATTAATGTTATTTAATTGCACTCGCCTCGGAAAGTTGACTTACGCATTTTTATCATATCTCATAACAGAAGAGAGAAAAAATGCGTGACATGTTAAAGCCTTTCTCATTGATTACATCGTAAGATTGTACAATGTTACAACATTCGAAGCATGACGCCCACGCGGCGAGCATAAACCGTCGGTTAATTGGTCAAACGAATTTAAAGACTGTGCCCGAAATAAATAAACACGTTCCGCGAAAGTGTGCCCAAGTTATATGGGCGTTGCGGATTGTATTTTTTGGTTTTATTATATACATGCCGTTAAGCATCACGAAATATATAGGGGATATTTATTTATACTCAACATTTTCGAGTGTTGTGCGTGGGCTTTAATTATACGAGCTTTCATTTTGTATACGAAACTTTATTTTCTGTATTCCGTGGATATCACACTGTATGAAACGGAAAAAAAATGAAAAAAATTAGAACAATGTAGTAGAATTTGTTAATTTAAAAATTATTAGTCTTTAGAAAAATCTAGGACAAATTGCGATAAGCTGATTCCATGATTGCATCGTCGACGTGTGTGCATCTAATTGAAGTTACTTCAAATCGTGTGCAAGAGTAATTAATAAAGATTAGTCCGCGTAATCGGCGAATAAAGTTTCAACACGTATCACGACGAAAAAAAAATTGCAAAATCGTCAATGCAAAATCGTCATTGATAATCGCTCTCTCACAAGTGACGTAATGAGATCTTATCATCGGATAATGTGTGGCCGGGGGGGCTGCTCTGCTCGGCGCCGATGTGTGCTTACGCCGGCGAGACGTTAAAACGAGCTCAATTACACAGGTGGAAGCGCAACACTCTCTTTCTTATCGATTGCTAATGATTATGTGCCGTGATCATTAAACTAACGTCTTGCTTAAGATACGAGGACGGCAGTTTATCATACAAGATATCTGTCACATTGCCCTTCTGTCTTATTTTCTTGATATAGCAATTTTACGAAAATTAATCGATAAATATTACTAAATCTGTATATTTAGATGAAAGATTTCTGTAATGGGAGATTTTAACTTCCATTACTTGATAATTAAGCGATTTAATTATAAAGTTGATAGATTTTATTATAAAGTTGATAGCGATTTAATTATAAAGATTTAATTATAAAGTTGATAGATTTTATTTGAAAGAGTATCGTTCTGATAGGATCTAGAAATTAAAAATTAGTAAGCATCTGTTTGAAACAAAAAAATATTGCACTTAAGGTCGAATCAAAAATAAAAAATCTTCAAAAAATTGTATATTTGAAGAAAACTATGAAATTGCGATATGTTTCAACATTACTATACATATAACAATAACGATCGAAAACAGTTTCATGTGATAAATGACGTCGGCATACTGACGGTTCGCATTTCTATAGCCGAGCGGCACTCTCTTTCCGCAAGTGCTATAAAACATTGATATGTGAGAAATATTCCACATGTTGCACAGAAAGATCGCGAACTATTGTATTAACTATAGCGGAACTTTGCAGAATATCATAACACGTTTCCGGTGTCTTCATGATCATAAAGAAAAAACGCGAGAAACTAACTTCCAAATTTCGTTTTATGCAATATTTATTATTCGCTTTTAACGCATGCAAATTTCAGATTGAATTTGAAGATTGCTTTCGCTGTATACATCAGTGTTCTTTTTTATATATTTTTTTTGTAATATTTCTCACGCGTTATTTAATTCTTTTCCTTCGCTCAAAACAAAATAAAATCTGCTTTTTCATATCTCAGATCATGCTTATTACTTGCATATTTCTAACAGATCAGGTAAATCAAGTCATTTACGCAATATGATGGCTTCATTTTAGAGAGTTTGCTATAACGATGTATGCGATTTATAATACATTAATTTCACACTGTAGCATGTGCTCGTTTGTTCGGTGCATCATTCAGTGCACAACACTTCGACGGCGAGTTCGTGTGCGGCCCAACTCTCACACTACATAGGACTTGATTATCGATATCGCGTAAGCACGATCGATTTTTCGATGGTCTCATTTAACGGGCGTGAACACGTGCGCTTTCTGATTTACGACTCTCCTGGATAATAAGCGACTGCGTTCACTGAAATCATTACTTTTTATATAGTGAAATCGCGCAAAAATCACTAATTTTGAAATTATTTAATTAAAAATTTCTCCTTTTAAGAACGATTGATTTAAAAATGAGAGAATTACTACAATGTGCATGATTACGATTTATATATTAGCGAATTTCTTCGAATAATGAATATTATTTTATTAATATATAATTAAAAGTAAAAGTACACAAACTTTTAATTTAATTCTTAAATAATATGATAGTAAAAATAATCAGTCATAAATTAATGAAAAAAATTAATTATGTAACGACATGAATTATTGTGCACTGAGCTTGTAAATCTAAAATTTTTATTGCAATCTGAGGAAATGATGTCAAGTTTATGCAAAATAAAACTTTACTTTTTCTTAGTCATAATAATTATCATGCCAAGAGCAATAAATTTGCCATTAAATTTGCATGGAGTTTGTCAACGATTGGCTTTATCGATATTGAAACTCGAGTGGAAATAACTTGCGATTAACTCAATAACAATCTTTCGCACGTAAAACGTGTCGCATTCGCTGCAGAGTACCGAAAAGCGAAACGACAAAGAATTCGTCCGAATTTTATGGCGCGGGCCACAACTGCGCGAACAACTTCTTCTCTCCCTTTGTCCACGCTGCCGGAACAAAATGGCGCACTTTTAATTTACGAATCGTTAACGTCATCCGTGCCCGCACTAAAGTCGACGAAAAGCCGTGACTGCGGCGAGACGGAAAGTTTAAGGCCGGTGTAAATTTTGTCGATGTTAAAGAGGTGCCAAATTTTTTAAATCACCTGGTCAAGCGATTCGCTTTCACAGTAATGCAAGGGTGTACCTGTGTACAGGGCGTATCTTTCAGTAGTTTCGCTTCGGCGTCGATTTGCATCGTTGTACAGAATCCACGACAATGTGCATGAGAATATGCCTCGATGATTATAGAGAGGAGAACGAAACCACTTTTTAAAATTATTGCGCAGTACAGATGAGAAAATCGGGTGTGTTATGTATCTCAGGCAGATTCATTACGTAGAGTGTTGCAGATCTTGAACATTTTTTTCTTTTCAAATTTCTTAATGAATTTGAAATAAATTTTTCCCTAGCAGAGATTAAAAATTTTCAATATTTGTTAATATTTATAATAAAAAAATATTGAAAATGATTTATCAATATTTTAGATCAATATATTTAGAAATTTCTAGATATGAAAATCCCCCAAAAATTTATTAATAATACGTACATGCCTAAAAAGCTATTGATTATAATGGCTATTATGCAAAATAATTTTAAAATTTATATTAGTGAATGATAAAATACGAATAACTTATCGTACAATAAGCTTTAAAAAGATTTAAATGTGAAATCTATTTTATCAATTAAATGTATAAAAATTTCTCCATTATATTGACTTTAACAAAGTTTAACAAGTTTTAATATTTATAATAGATTTGTTCCACAAAGAGGATTTTAATATTTTCCGTCAGCATGATTCCGCGATGATTTTAAGACCGTGAAGACAGGAGTTATTATCAAGCACTCGTGTCCGGGCGGAGAATAAGGTAGAACACAAATAATTATGACATGAATTGTTATGCTGCGTGTTTTATCTTCGAGCTCACTCGCAAAGTGGGAGAGCAACGAGAAAGACGTTCGACCACAACATTGTTTTCAGTTACTTTACGTGTGAATTTTGAGTGAAGATATTCACGAGTCTTTTACGACTCGCCCGCTGCGCGGGCCGAGACACTTCGGGACGCATGTTCTGGTGGCCGTTTCAGAGGCCGTAAGTACCCACATTACCAACGAATATTGCCGATAAATAATGCGTCCCACTTCCTCGTAAAATTGGACGTATGCACCGCGCGAGCTCTCCTCGGTCGAGCTCGGACGTCTATTTCCACATTGTAACCTACCCGAGCGGTCCTGCGATAAAATTATCTGTCGCTGTTTCTGAACTGCCTTGATCTGTTTACTACACTCACTATAATTGTCCGGCGCTGATTTCGCCTTGCCGCAAAATGCCCGCGATCATTATTGATTTGATCATAGAAGTGCTGTGAATAAACCTCGACTTCCATTGATCGAATTTGCAGCGTATTATCTATGTTCTATATTAAGAGTCTTAATGATAATTGATAATTGATATTCATATCGATGCATTCTTAACTTCGATAAACTCGCGCTACTATCTCGCATCAGTATTTTTAACTTAAAACACTCGACACAGATATATTATCTTTAGCACATTAGCACATCAGCATATCTTAAGGATATCTACAAAATGTATTTATCCTTAAATAATATTTACAAAACATTTTCAAAGAAAATTCCATTATCTTACATTGTAGTACATTCAAGTGTTTATTCGTATATTTTGAAGTCACGAAATGACATAACTTCTCATTCCAAAGTACGGCAATCGAGTGTGAATCATAAGGACCACACCTAAGTAGTAATGTCCATTGGAAATTGCGTAAAGTCGAGATGGGAAACATATTTAATCGTTTAAATCGGGTTGTTTGAATGCTCGATGCTGCCGCCACGCGAGGCTATATCGATCGTGAGTCACAATACTGTCAAGTTAATAGAATCACTTTTCGCGCTGGCAAGTCAGTAAGTGGCCATATCGCCAACGAATATTGTCGATAAACGACGCGCCTACGGACCACTTCCTCGTAAAATCGAACTGTCGGGTCTACATCTATTTTCAGATTGTCACTGCACCTTCGTGTCTACCGGGTAAAACCTGTTCGACATCGCGTTTCGTTTCACGCGCCATTCGATACACTCGATTCTGCCAGCTTATCGGCAATATGTCTCGCCAAAGTGCCGTTTCTGATAACGGTTTGGTGAAGAAATTATGAAGAAAAACGCTTTGTATATCTGTTTTTGCAAAAATACTATTTTTATTTATTCAAGCAGCTTTTTCTCACATTCCTTTTATCAGAAAGATCTCATCTATCGAGATAGGGGTTTGTAAATTATTCTCTCGTAACGTCTCTTTTCATGTAGGAACACTATATAGGAAACTTTAATCTTCAGTCACTTTAGTATAAACAGTTACGGAAATGACTCGTCAATTCTGTTGAAATATTTTAATCATTGACAGATGACGCCCGTTTGTTGCTCCGCATAAATTTACTTTTTGTCATATATACTTGCTTGAACATTTTAGAGTATATTGGAAATATTAAACTTTCAACTTTTTATTAGTTCACTCATCTGTCATACACTATCTTTTACGTAGTATCTATGATATTTAAAAGTCTATATAGAGAGCAAATACGATGGCTTTTTCTCAACGATTGCATTTATTATACATAGTCTCGTTTTTATTTCCACGTAAATTTATTATCTCATTACGGCACTAGAACACTTTGTTGATTATTTGAAAATATAAACATTATTGATTTTTTCAAAACTATTTCTTCATTGAAATGGAAAAACACAAGAAATTACGTAAATAAGTGATTAATATTGACAATAATTTATTATTACATTTTTAGCAGCAATCGTATCGGTCGAATATCTCCAGTATTTTATATATTTCGACGAAAAAGCCCTTGATTTTTCATCAGCATAAATTTTACATCGCAAATCATTGATCCTCAGCACACTTGAATACGGTCATATAGAATATGTTTTATAAAAATGCAGAATTCCATCTTAAACACCATCCTATGCTTCCGTTACCGTTACAGGAATCTCGATAAGTAACTGTCGTGTTGACGTCAATTTACGCGGTCGGCCATGATTGGCGTGGTCAGAGTTATCATAAGAAATTATTTTATCCGCTCTGTCGTCATTTGTCAGTGCCCGTCCATCTTCCGGCGACATATCGGGGAACGTTAACTTAAATGTTAACAAAACATCAATTGTATGTAATTATTGCGTACCGTTAAGGACTATATTAATCCTGATACAGGTCGTATAACGTTTCCAGGCTTACGTTATTAGTGAATGCTAATCGTAGGAGAACGGATAGACTTAAGAACTCAAGCAATTTATGCCATTTATGGTACATGCAATTTGGACGTTTACTTTCTAACACGATCTCAAAATATTACATTCATGACTTGGCAATTTTCACTGTCAGTTTTATTAATCGGCTCCCTATTCCTTCGCATTTTTAACTTTCATCGAATTTATTTCAGCATTTAAATGTGTATTCAGTAGAAAAGCAAAATAATTGTAGTGAGAAACGTTAAATTATTTTGTGCGGAGCAATGTTGATTAAATTCTCTTTCTTTCTCTGTCTTCGAAATGCATAATATCTCGCCGTCCCTTGTGTTCTTAATTCGCGTTTCTCTCTTTCGTTCGACATACGCTAATGATGGGTTGCGAGCGTGAGCGCCGATCTATTTAAAGGGGAAATTAACTCAGGCTGAACTCTCCAAGAGTGCTAATGAAAAACGTCAGTGTTCGTGTCAGTTGCGAAAATTACTGCGCGCTTTGTGCGTGACATGTTGCACTCGCCAAGTACCTGCCGATCTCTATAATTAGCACCGCTGATATCATAATCTAAAAAATTTCCGTACACGAGTCATTAATGCAATCAGTAATTCAGTAAATCACGCATTGCATACATAAAACATTGCCTTCTATTTTTCCAGTTTTTAACATTATCAAAGTCCTGTTTAGTAATGGATTAGCTATATACGATTTACTTAACTCAGGAAACATGCAACTTAACCGACACGCAGTGCTTAGAGCTATAAATTACAATGATTATGTACTGATGATTATACTGTATAATGTAGAAAATAAGGAAGATTCTCGCACTTATACTTAGTTGCAATTTATCATCAAATGTATATTTTTTTTATAACTTTAATTTTTAAAGCTTGATTTTTTTTAACAAAATTGTGTTTGTAATAATATGAACAAAGTAGTACTACAAACGCGATTTAACTATCGGTTAGTAGAAGTAAAATTCAACGGTCTCTCTTAACAAATAAAGAATCGATATTGAAAAGATCAAACGCGCGAATCGTACGCCCGCATATAAAGGCATGTGGAAAAATAAAAACGAAAAAGCTCCCCGGGAGACTCCCTGGTGAACGAAAAAAGAAGGTAAAACCGGTTTTATCGCCAAAACCGGAAAGATTTCTTCCGTACACTGCCCAAAACGGACAAATAGGACGAGGTAGTTCAGCCACTGGTACCGGAATAAAAGAAAAATTTGTGAAAATTGTCGTGCATGTATACAGGCAACAATGTCACGCGTAGTTTGTTTTAAAACATTTTTGTGAAGGCACCGTAACAGCATTCTTTTTATTTCATATATATGTTTATATGATGTTTAAATAACAATCATGTACGAAAGATTTTTATTAGTATTAACAAAAAGAAAAATTATAGAGTTTTTAGTCCACTAATAATCATTATATCTTCGAGAAACACTCTTTTCAATGTTTCAAGAAACGTTGCATTAAGTAATATCGTATTGCATTCGCGTGAAAGGTCGTTTTATGTGACTTTTAGCAGCGTCACGCCATCGAATGTGTTACATCGATAACCGAGCAATTAAGTCGCTAATAATATAATTTACAACTTACACGAAGGATGAATTATCGATCTCACGACGCGGTTTTTTTTTTAAGTGAATTATTGTCCGAATAAAATTATCCAGTGCTGATGAAGTATTTTTTTTTTCTTTGATTATCACTGAGAATGAGCTGAGAAAGCCCATATCATTTCTTACGCCGCCCAAATCGATCAATTTAAATGTAGGGACTTATTAATGATTGCATTTATTAATATGCATAATTTTTTGCTATAATTGAAAAGCTGAGAACGACACAAAATTTAACCTTTTCTCGGGGAATTTAAGTACTGATATAAAAGTAATAATTAAGTATTGATATAAAAGAATAATTGATTTAGTGTTAACTGATTATATATTATAATATGCTTTATTTATTCTCTCTAATGTAAAATAAAGCAAAATGAAACACATTCAATTATATTTAATTAATACAGGACTTATAGTGACTTGATTGGCGGCGAATACAGTAGCATTTATTTTTCGTTAATAGTTTTTGTATTATTTGTATACACGCGGTAATTAATTTAGTACGAAGAAATGGAGAGATGTCAAGCGCGAGGTTACAGCTTTCTTATAAATTACTGCAACCACGGTAATTATAAGAGAGCTGTATCACGCCAATCATTAATACAATCAATAATTAGTATCTTTCACATGTATTAATCGTATTTATTAATTGACCTGTGTGGTTATATTCGTGAATAATTCTGACAAAACGATAACTATGTTACGTCGTCGTTACTATCCGGAATATTAATCGATCGAGTACCTTCATATAAATTATTGCTCCTTGCCTGTCGCATGTAATTTCTTCACTTTACATGCATTTATATGCGTTTTTACATAACACGCTGAATAATTAGGGTAATCATATTTAAATTAGGGTAATCAGATTTAAACTCTTAATTGCGCATCATTTGATATTTTTTTCTAACATTAATGTAATATTTTAATCCTACGAGAATTAAGAATTTAAATATAAAAATACGTGATGTAAATGATATTAATTTGTTATCTATTACTGATTTTCGCAATTTGAATGATATCGATTTTTTTTTACTACTGATTGATTTTGTCTTTTGGTTTCTTATATGCAGATATAATAATCAGCCGATATCGATAAATTGATTAATAGCGGTATAATTTATTTGTCATATATAAGTTATTAAGTCTGTTTCTTAGTAAGAATTGAAAAATTAAGTTTATTTTTGTTTTAATAAAAAATAGAGATTAATTTGTTAGTAATAGTTTTTTAAATATTATCTCGGAAATAGGAATTGTATAATTTAAATAAATACAAAAGAATGATTTGCCACATTTTTATTTTCTTCTATGGATTTATTTAAATTATACAGAGAGGTATATAATAAAGCTATCTGTGCCGAATTATCAGAACGTAACCAGTAATAAGTCCTGAAAATTATTTGCTAATTTTTTTGCTATTTTTTGCTCTTAAAAATAATTTTTTTGTTTCACTTTTTAAAAAGTTACTTAAACTATCGAGCCTCTCGTAACTTTTTAAAAACTAAAGCAAAAAAATTAGTTTCAGAAGCAAAAAATAGTAAAAAATTAGCAAATAATTTTCGTTACGTTGTGATAATTTGGCTCAGATAGCTTAATGTACAGGTAGGGATTGTCAGAACATAACCAGAAGGATATGAATATTATTTACTAATTTTTTGCTTCTAAAAATAATTTTTTTACTACAGTCTAAAAAGTTGCGAGAGATTCGATAACTTAATAATATAGTTAATATATAATTAAGCCAAGAAGTCACTCCTGCCAAACTTTCCGCTGCATATGGAAAATTTCTACGCATAACAGTGCGCGAGGAAGGGAGGAGACACTTAAAAAAAACTAGATTTGGGTGGGTTTTTCCAACGTGGATAATTTCTAAGAATTATTTGTTTTATTCGCGTAATCGAGCTTCGGGGCGCGAGCCGATTCCGAGAAGTCACCTTCTCCCCACCACTCCCGCCTAATTTCGCGCGGAGTATAGAATAAGGCTATAACACACAAATTCCATAAGACCAATCGCGTTAATCGATTCAGACGGACGGTCGAATCAAACAACGCGATTAATCGAAATTACTACCGTGTTGCTCGATTCGTCCGTAACTTGAATCGAGTAACGCGATTGGTTGAAACCTTCCGTTTGAACGTTTTACGGAAAGTGTGTCTATGTTCACGCGGCATAATAGCGCGCGAACGAATAGCGAGCTCAGAAAGAAAGCGGGCGCCGACGGGGAGTGTCGTGGCGCACTATTTAGGGGTGCGCGATCGTTCTCTCGACCGTCGCGGTGTAGTTATACAAGTGAAACGGTTATACAGTAGTGTATTATACATAACGACGCATCGAGGCATTATTGTAGTGATCCAACCGCGCTGATCGTGTTACTTCCCCGTCGGCACGCGTCGCGTCGTTTCGTCCCGTCCCGTCCCGTTCGTTCCGTTCCGTTCCGTGTCGAAACGGGATCGCGCGGCTCCACAGCTTCACGCTCCTTGCTCGAAGATCTTCAGATGTGAAATTTGCATTTGTCGAACAAGTGCCGGGAGTGTCGTAATTCGCCGGCTTGGCGCGCGTGCCCGCCATTATCCGTCGCGCCTCGTCGCTTCGAATCGAGCCGACTTCTCTTCCGTGTCGTCGAAAACGCGAGCATTCTCTACAAATAATGATTATCGGAATAGACGATAATGCGTTAATTTCAGCGATGATTATGTTAAATATTTCGTAACAGCGACTACGAATAGTACGATGTACGGCGCTCGAGAATTGTATTTTTTTTTGTATGCAGAGTATGCTGTTTACGTTCAGTTGTTTTTTTCACTCACGCGATGAGACACGCAAACGGCAGTGAAACTTGCTCTGTGTATCTTTGTGTTACTAGCTTTCAAACGCGATCGCGCAACTTTTAGTCGCGTTTCGCTTATTTGCTATAAATATTATTTTATGAATTATTTTGCAAATTTGTCGAGAGTGCTAAGAAATGCGTTGCGCGAATCGTATTCTGGTGATTAATACATCTTTTCGGGAGTGATTGGTGTGTAAGTGCCATGGAACAAGAAGAAAGATCGAGAAGACGAGAGAGGAGGAGGAGGCCCGGGGTGGCAACAGGCGACGGCGGAGCAACCATGAGGTGAGTTATTATTTTCGTTATTGCTACATCTCACGGAATATTAATCGTTTATAATTTGATGCTCGCAAGAATAATTTTTTGAAACGTTAATTACTTTGCGTATTGTTATAACTCGGATATATTTATATTTTGCAGTTCAGTGTAACTTCAACGAAATTACAACTCCGCCGCTGCGCATCGTATCGGTGAGTAACGAATCATATTTAATCTGAGATAATAAATTTGTGAAGAAAATGTGATATACCTAAGAATATTGTATAAGGTATATGTGCAGATTTATGTATATACGTATCATTTTAAGAGTGTACGAATATTACGGATAAAAATACAACATCTCGAAGATCTATGAACATAATTTATGCCAGATTCACTCGTTTTGCATTTCGTTTCATAGACGACATTCTTAAATTCTCGTGTATGCAAATAATGTAATTTGTTTTCAACAATTAAGATCGTTCGCATCGCTATAACGTTTAAATTTCTCGCTTCCTCTCTCTTTCCTTCACTCGCGCTACCGCGTGCATTTACTTATTGTTACGTCGAGAGACCGGCGAGATCTCTAGGTGGCTGCGAAGCCCTCTCGTCGCCCGTTCGGAATATATCGCGCTGAGTCACGGGACCGTAACGAATCGTCGCCCGCGGCAGCCGCGCGCCGATGCACGGATAATTGATAATCCAATTCCTCAGGAGCGAGATCGCGAGCGTTCAATCGCGGATTTCGTTCTACGTAGATCATGGGACCCACACTGCGTCCGAGGACCGGTCCTCGGAACGTAGCCAGCCCAGCGTGACGTCTTGACGAGTGACTTCCCTCCTCGAGGACAACTCTCCGTTCCTTTTATGGTGCATTTACTTAGAAGCAGCTAGAGCTGTATTTGGTATTAAGAATTTAAATTTGTGAGAAAACATGGCAAACGCGCCATCAATACTCGAATTGATCTAAGAATTTCTTTTTTTTTTTTATGAAAAATGCATCTTTCAAAACAATCTTTGTGAACAAATTCATTAAATCATTCAATTTTCTTCTTAAAGCCAATTATTGATTATGTTAACTTTTAATAATGACATCTCCAAACTAATTTTTGATATATCAATTTTATTTTATTTTTTTGCTGTAAAATATTCGACGAGTCATCGTGGAAGAAATATTAGAAAATTTTATAAATAAATCTTGTATAGACTAAAATATTTGTCTTCTCTTCTGGCAACTGTGTCTCGGCTTAGATTATTATTTTGTAAAACAATTGCAAACTCTTTAATGCACATATATACATACGAATGTTGATGCAGGCTTTGGCGAAAGAGTCCCCGGAACCGCTCGAACAGCTAGGCGTATTTGTTTAGAGATTGACACGATGACACTTCATGCCGTTAAATTTTTCGACTAAGCGCCGTGGTTGACACCTCGATAAAAGCTACGCAAGCATCTTTACGCGCCGCAGGTGTTCCATCCGTGGCTAGGTTTATGAAGTCACTTCGGGTGCCTGAGCGCGCGCGCAGTAACCAAGCATGACAAATGGTTAGTGTACATTGGCTTGTGAGCGGGCTCTGCTCTAACGCTCGGCTGACTTATGCGTCTTGGAAATGTCTAACCTGCCGCTCCATTGTCAGGCCGGTAGCGCGCGGCTGCGTGTAATTTTCATTAGTTAATAACGTGTGTACACATCAATTCACGCCGACGATTTCATTCGGCCGCGTGCGGCAGCGATGAGTCCGGGCGCCGATTCATGAAGTTTGCAAGCCTCTGATTTCCTAGTGTTACTTAATTTTTTTATAAATGAATAACTTGTATCCCGCGTTTCTATGAATATTACTTTTTAATGCTCGTAAAATAAAATATAAAATAGAAAGAGTTACATGAACCACAGAGAGAAAAAAGTATTGTTTCTACGCTTTGATGCACTCTATAAGGTATATACTAGTATTTATCGAGTTTATTTGCAGCTTAATTGTAAAGCGTAAGATAATTTATTAAAGCAATTCGAGATTTTTTCAGAATATAACAACCCAGAACCACATTTATTCAGATAGTCTATCTATACTAATCAATTTTCTAATGGATCTGCATTTCCGATCGTAAATTAGGGTCAATCGTTATCCATTTTATCTATTGCTTGATCACGAGTTTATTGTCGGGCTTCCTCGCCACTGGAGATGGCATCTCGCGTGCCTTCGCGCGAGTTTATTTTGTTTGCGTCACGCGATAAAATCGCAAGATGCCATTTATGCCATTGCGGTGATTAATTACGAAACGGACTTAACGTTCTTGCCAGCATCGCCATTCGTGCGCCCCAGCTGCATACGGTGTTTTTAATTGCGAGGTCAGCCTCGTAGTGCAAAAGATCATTTATTGTTTACCTCGTTTATTGGTCTACTGGTACTTTCTTCGTTGCGTCACGCATCGCGGCTTCTCCGCTCTACGCGTGAACACCCATGTGGACAAGATCGTCGTGTGCGAGCGCCGTATCGCGCCTCTCGCGTTAATTACGATAACGGTACGCGGCCGTGATGAATATTGAAGTCGATTTGTCTCTACGTCAATCGGCACACGATGGATCCTGTTAGCCGCGACACAGCAGAGAGTTTCTTTCAATTTTTTAATAACTCAGATTTAGCCTCTATCGAAAATTTATACGAGTGCCGGTGATTTCTTGCAAATTTTTAATTTCATTAAGATCTTGTCTCTACATAATTGAGATACGCTATTCTCGTTTATATCAGCTTGCACAGACTTTTTACCTGCGGTATCTTACTTTTACTTTGCGGTTTCTGGCAAAAGCCATTTTGATGAACCCTCGTAGAACTTGCGCAAAAGAAGTCGTTCCTCGGAGAATCGCGCAACGAGGAGTAAACCCCGAGTTTTTGTACGCGATATGTGCAGCGAGCTACAAGCTGCAGTACATACGCGGCTTTTTTTTCTTTATTTCACGATGTCGTTGGGTCTTCATCTTGTGCATCTTGTTATGGACCTGTTTACGATCGCGGATGCAGATTAACGTGGAAATGAACAAATCATATGTTCGTGTGTAAAAAACAAATTTGTGTTACTGACATTTTTACGATTTATCGTAAGTGACTGTCAACGGCAAGAAAACAAATTGTTGCCATTCCAAGGAAATAATAATGCAGATTGAATCAATTTACGATTTATCGTTTGATATCGCTTATAGCATTACAATTTTTTCTTCGTTATCTCGTCATATGTTTCTGTTTTATTTTTATCAAACATTCTATGCAATATTATCGAGGAAAAAAATTGTGTTATTAAATCAAACATTGTGTGGGGAGCAGTGATAAGATTTATGAATGCGAATAAATTATTTCGTATATTTTGCCTGCATTTTTAAATCAATTAGGATGAAACTAGAGGACTAAAACTTAGCAAACGCTATTTGGGTACGAGAAAAAACATCTTCAAATTTTGATCGTGTTCGTGACAAATTTCTTCAAATGAAATAATTGTATTTTATTTAATGGGATTTAATGGGATCAATATTTGATATATTTGTGATTTCATTTAAATATATTATTAATTTTATAATTTATTTACTATCATTTTATTATAATAAACAATCCTACATATTGAGATAAAGTAACATTGAATATTATCTCATGCATATAAAGATAAGCATCGATATAGATGTTTATCATCGGAAAATATATACTGCGTCAAGCGTAACTTTGATTAACACGAAAATTGAATGGCACGTCGAAGGGTTAGGGCTGTTCACGATTTCGTCCGGTTGGATCGCAATAGAACGATAGATTACGGACACATCAGGGAGTATGCACGGTCTGGCGGACCGAGATATAGGTGGGCGTTCTGCCGGATATGGTTCGCCGGAAGTAGGGGGACCCTCGCCACCGACACGCTCCACGCTCCTCGACTCCGTCGTGGACGTCATTCACGATATGATTCGTAGTTACGTCGAATCGTTTCACGGTCGTATCGAAACCCAGAATCTCCGGAAAATTGCCGTCACCTTGTCGTCCATTACCTGTTCGCGCCGTCGCGATGACTCGCCTGCACAAGCTAGTCTCTGGTTATTTCGCATCATGTTACGTTATTTCTGAAAATATCGTTATGTTTCTATTAAATTCTCTTAACAGAGATATAAGACCTAAATACCACGAGTAGAGTATTTGTTAAAATCATAGCGTGAATTTTTTTAAATTGATATTTTTAAATTAATTAAAATTAATTTAAATTTATATTATTAATTTGTTTTTTTTGCATTTACATTATTTAAAAATTCCATTGATAACGTTCTCTTTATGAATGTTCCGATTGTTACTCTTTGTTAAAAATGTATTTATATAGATTGTTAATTAAAAATTGTTGTATTTTCCGTATTTTTAATTATCGAAAAATTACTAGGAAACGGAGACAGTAACGGATGGGATAATATAGTGTAATTATACCAAGTATAACCCAGTTATGAGGTGCGGTGGGCAAGGCCATGTCTCTTTGCATGTAACCAATGATTAAGATTCATTTATTTGGGGAGAAGCCAGTTAGCCGAAACGCCCCGCGAACCGAAATGATTTATTCGCTGCCCGTGTTTCTTAATATCTTCAAGCCCTGGTGTTAAAGGACTTTCTTAAACGACATCATCTGTGCTCTTAAATCGGAGGAACCCGCCCCGATTGGTTCTTGATGAAGATTTATTGAAACTTTCGTTCCCGTTTCCCCCTTCTCTCTCTCTCTCTCTCTATCTCTCTCTTCTCTCGCGTAATCCAAAACCTGAAATGTCGCATATTTTTAAAAAAATTTGCACACTTATATTCTGTCACGCAATGAAATTTCTTGAAAAATCCTCCATTGCCAAAATCGACGTGGTATTCTGCAATTTGGCTGCGTTCCGATTCTGCATGGGTCGTGTATATGCACACGCGCGTGTTGCATACGCGGCTCGTGCACGTTGCGAGCTTACACAACTACGACACACATACACGTATATACGAAGATCGTAACGCGTGCATAAACTGCGCAGTGTGCAGCGACTGCAGACACGCCCTTCTCCCATCTGGTAGAGGCACGATACGTCGCGTGGTTCGCCTACGTACCGAGCGTTACCAATTCCGCAGACGGTCCTCGACGATACGATATCCGATAACGGGTCGTTCGCCGCATGCGATAATTTGATTGGAAGAACTTTGTACGAACGCGTTAATTTCCGCAACTGATATAACAAAAGTCTTAGTGCTTTTTCATTTCGTAATAAAAATGAAACGTTCCTTTTTTTCATAACGGCTTTTAAATCACGCTTAAGGAATCGTGCTTAGGAAATTTTATTTTATTTAACAATATCGCAGAATTATGTTTTTTGACAATCTGCAAAAGTTTTAAAAATAATAGAGGATCAAATCAGTATCATTAATGTCATGTTTAATTGTCTGAATATTCTACTCGTAAATATACATATATGTAAGAGTACACAAAATTTTTAGATCATTATGCAAATCGTAGATTGCTATTGCTATTTTCAGTGAAAATACATTATCTTGTACCTCTTCTAATCGGCAAATACATGAACGACGCTGAGATTTCGATAAACTAGTGTTGTCTGATCAATCTCGTGAGATCATAAATCATGTCGTGCCCCAAAGATATCGTGAATTTTTTTTTGCAACAGGCGACGTCGCAATATCATAACTTGCGTCGTCGCGTCGCGACGCTCAACGATCGATTTCGGTGACACGGACAATAGCGAGGTGCACGCGCTTACGCGATATCGCGGTGCATGTGGAAGGGGCGTACCTAGTGTAGCGTTATCGCTTTGAGGTCAACGCAATCGCTGATAGGCAACCGGCGGCGAATTGTCGTTGCGCTAGCTGTTGCATTCGACGAGACCTTAAAGACGATGCATTTCTATATAACGAACGTTTGACGAACATAAATATGTCACGCTTGCATTGCTCTTTTCATATAAATTTTATAATAGATTTTAAATAGATTAAAAATTACATAAATTCTATAAAATTAATAGGTCAAGCTAAATAAAATAAAAATAACAACAATTAAGAAGAAAGAGTGAAAGAATTATTTGGTGTACTGGTTTTACATTTTGAAAGGATCATCATTATATATGAATATTATTTTGCAAATGTTATTATTTATCTTTGGTATGCTACGGTTTCCAATTGTCTTGCGTTACTTTGATTAGCACACGGAGAATAAATTTGTGATTTTGTGCGAATATAAGATAGGACGTAATTGCGACTATACAATTCGTTCATTATTTACCTGTTTATAGACTGTTAAGCATCGGCATAATTTCTTTAAGAAAATCTTACGCTGACTCCGTCTTCTCGCTTATATGCATGCCGATATAATCTGCTAGATGAGCTACGCGTGTGCCTGCGTGCGATAGCCTTCACCTCGTTTTAACAAGCTGTTTCCGCGGCTGTAAGTAATTGTTACCAGTTTCGATGAGCTTAAAAGCCGATTCAAGTCTTGTCATGTTATAATCGTGAGACTTTGAAGTTTTCTTATCGCAGGAATAATTATGAAATACCTATTTAATAATAGTATACAATACCGTGATGTACGGATTATGTTGCAAATAATTAGTTTTTATTCATGAAATTATGATAGAATAATGTATTCATGAAAAGAATGCTTATTGAGAAAAGAAAGGAACTTTATTCACATACATGTGTATCTAATATTATAGAACTTTCTTTTTATACTGTTCGCATTCTGTATCGAGCAACTTGCCCTGTGTGAACTCTGTGTTTCCTGTGGGATCATTTTATGTCGTCCGCGAATACAGAAACGAAACTTTAGAGCAAACTCCACGCATTTCGCACGCAGAGAATAACCGAACCGAAATATCAGACACAATGTAGATTGCGGTTATGTACGATTGCGGTTTCCTATCGGTCCGTATGTTTCATTGTACTGCGGCCGAAATGGGATTTACCAAACAAAAATACTCAATATTCCGGAACTATCGATCTTTCGTCGTACCGTGCATAATTATGACGACATTAGCGAAAATAATTACGAACTCTATTTTCTTGGATGGATGCAAATTTTCTTTCTTCAGCATTTCTTTACGGATTTTATATTAACTTTTTAAAAGACTGTGTTGGAAAACTTTATAGAGATTAAAAATCGTCATACAAAATTTATTATAGAAAGTAAAACATTTCTTAAATTTCTTTACAATAATATTAATTTTATGAATGTATCGAAATATTTATTGAAATTGTGAAATAGTCTTTCAAGAAATGTTAAAAGTGACAAGTTCTTGACAGAAAATGCGGCAATTAAGCTATTTGCAAATTACGATAATTTAAAGTATTTAAACGTTTCCTTTGAATTATAATAATTTACGGCTAAAATGAAATTAACAAGACAGCCGCGAATCGTTGCATCTTTTTCGATACACTGGATCGTTCCGCCGTTTTTTCTAGCAGCGTAACACACATGTCCGGAAGCTCCACCCTGCTCGCTACATGCGGTTTATAACACGCGCAACCGACCGTCTGGATTCAATCTCGATCGTCGTGCGGTTGCAGGGGCGGTCGAATAATTACGATAATCGCCGGCTTTGCGCTCTTTCTCACGGAGAGAAGGATCCCGCGAAATGAAGCACGGGAGAACATCGAACGAAAATTGAGGAAGAAAGGAATCGGCAACTGACACCCGGTGTCTCAGAGGGATACGCGGAAAATGTGTCGTTTCTTCCTTCCGTCCAGCCTCTCTCCCTAGTTCTTCTCGTCCTCCTTCTTCTCCCCTATTACCATCGAATCGACGATTACGCGCGGTCGCATAATTACAGCAATTACGAATCGCGGAGTTACGGACTGTCGGAATAAACACAAGCCGGCGCCATTAAACGGACCCGCGGCGGTTCTCCACTCCGTGCGCCACGCCGGGGCACCGGACACGGTAGTAGTACCGGACGGTAGCAGCCAGACGATCGAGGTGCGGTGTGTGTAAGTTAGGTGTATCAGTAGACGAGCTCTCTTTGTTCTTCGGCGAGTCCGTGGTAACGATTATATCGAGTCGTTTCCATCCAAGGTCGCGAGCACATGTAGGCATGGGCGCCGCTCGAAATCTCTCATAAGGGAGAGCATTTTTGTTAGTAAATTCTGACGTTAGAACTATTAAATACGTTATCAACATTACATTTAACGCTAATTTTTATTCGATATTTTTAATACCGCGTTTCTACGAGAAATAATATGAGAAATATAAGTAAGATATATGGAAAAAAATAAAAATGCATAACTAAACAAATAATAAACTATATTGTTTTCTGTAATTTATGATAAAATGGTGTTTTTGGTAAATATGAAGAATGATAATGAAAGAATTAAAATATAAGAAAAAATCTTTGCGCATCTAAAATTTACTTTTTGTTATTTTTATTTGGCATAACTCTTAGCATTTTTACTATTTATTCTCTTTATTATTTATTTTGTGATTTATTATATTTTATTATTTATTTCTTTTAAACAATAAATGCAAATTAAATTGGGCATCGATGTATTATTGCATAGAAAATTTTAAGTAATCTCTAAGAATGCAATAACAGCAACGCACATTTGTTCTGCGAAAGAAAGGTCTAAGAGAAGGAAAGGGAAGGAAAGAGAGAAAGAGAAAGAGGAACCAAGTTGAAGGTGAATGGCGGGCGTGGCGGGTAGCCAAGGTAGGGTGAGTGCATCCTGCTGCAACGATGCCTTGATCGCCGTCTTCCTTTCTTTCAAGCTATTCCACTTCGAAGGACGTTTCTTCGAGATATCTGGAGTTTCCAGTTGAATATTTCTACACGTAAAGACGTAAAACCTCGTTTTCCAGACGATTATTTCTATTACAGTTATTATTGCACGTAATAAAGTTTACCGTAAGGAACTAAATACATATCATAGAAGAGATTTTTTAAATTCGAATTTATTATACAAAAAGTATACGATCAAGTTTATTACAAAGAAACTGTTTTATTTATTACAAGAAAATATTACGTAATTGTTAGCTATATGTCGATCGGTCCCTTATATTTGACACTATATGGATAACAAATATATTATCATGTATAAATTTTTCATTGAAGACTTGACATCATTAAAAACTGTAGATTTCAGTAATAAGCAGTCGTCTCATGTACGACGCGTGTTTTTCGCAAAGAGAAACATTTCGTTCGCATTGGTTCAACGCGTCAGGATTTAATCTTGCTATTTGTCCACGTCTGACGCGCGACACTCTTTTCTTTTCTCTTCTCTTTCGAATGGGAGCGTTATTCTACTTTTTGTAAACGGGAGATTTCTCCGCGCCTCTTTCGCCCGCAGCTACACGAACACCTACTACTCCCGATTATTTGTCCACGTCTATTTTTCGTATTCCCCCTTGCTCTCGCGTCGCTTTCACGTAATGCCCTTTCCCACCTGCACCGTCGGCTGAGTCACGGGGCTCATCATCTTACGTCTCTCTCTCTCTGATCGATTACGCCGCATCATTTCTAATTCTAAAATCGAAAAATCAAGGTCAATGTACCAGCAGCGAGACGCTGTCCACACGTGTCGCCGTTTGTGCCCCGCCCTTTTGACGCGACTAACGAGCCAAGACTCGCCATGAGCCATCATCTTTCCTCTATCGCCGGTAACGAGCATGAATATGCATATCATCCAGCCTCTACGATTTTCCAACGCGCTCATAATGCGAACAATTAACTCTAGCCGTAGTTACAAATTATACGAATCATGTTTGCCATCGTGTCTGTTGGAATTTTAACTTTCCCGCGATAACTTCCGCAGTAGTAATTAACAAGTGATTTAAGGCACTAATACAGTCTTGTTTAGATCAATTAAATTTCATTTTCTTATGCACTAATATAATTTTCGAACATCTAATCCATGCAAGATTAACAGTTACGGAACTTTCTATCACTTGCCACGAAAGTGAGAAATCATCTCGCGCTCGAACATTTCGTATTATTTAGTTGATTGCATTCCTGCTTTTTTATCTCTTTTATGTATGCGATCAAACTCAAACTCCGCTACCTTATAAAGATTTCGCGAAGTGAACACCGAAAAGTGATGCCGTTCTAAACGTTAACGAACCAGCCAGTTACCCTACGAAATTCACGGTTCGAAGGTTTCGCCAGTCCCTTCGGAAAAGAGCCCGTGAGAGAGGTACTAATTTAATAATCTTCATTAACCGGCGTTCAGTCGGTGGTTGAAGGAAGGAAAAAAGATGTAGAAGAAAAGAGGGAGAAGAAGGTAGAAGCATCGGAGGTGAAGGTTGATGGGGCTGGAAGGGGAAACTGGGAGAATATGACCGTGGAAGGTTACCGTAGTGGCCGCGTCAAGTATCCAAGTGATGGGCAGTTCAGCGGCAAAGCAAAGAAGGAAAGAGGGAAGATCGCGAGAGCGAGTAGTGAGGAAAAACAGGGTGTAGTATGAGAAAGAGAGAGGGAGAGAGAAAGCGAACTGTTTACTCATTAGACCGGATAATTGCAGGTGAGCCTGGGCTCACCTCGTCTCGAATCACCTCGACCTCACCTTACCTCGAACTTTGCTCATCGTCCTGTTCGTCGCTCCTTGCTTCGTTGTCCTGGATTTTTATCTTATCCTTCGTCCATTGCTGCTCTTTACGGGACGCGATATTGCGAATAATTATGCATAAATACATTACTATTACAGTCAAACAAAATTCAACGAGCGTATTATCTCCTCCTATCTCACATTTTTATGTCTCATTTTTTTCTCGTTAGTTTTTATATACGAGTGTAATTATCATTATGTACAATCTTAATAATTTCGAATTCGTATTCGTATCTAATGAATGATATCAGTCAAATATTTAGTATAGTTATATAGAAATTGTATATTTCTATTATTCAACAGTATTATATCAAGCTTTTTAAAGAAAGAGTGTTGTAGAGATCGAACCATATTCTGCTTTATCATCTCGGTTTTTTTTAACTTTTACCTCACATTTAGTTTACACAAAAAGCATTCTTGTTCTCAAGTGTGCCAGTCGGTGCGGCTGCACGATCAGAAAGACAGCCGTAATACGCTTCGAGACTTTTTCTCACGGTGGTGCGGTTCGCGAAGCGAATTGTAGTTACACGACAATGGCCCACGGGATTGCGAGCGCGACAGTTGCGAGGGAGTAGTTTCCGACTATTGTGGTCGAACATTGACAGTTCTCGATTCGCGATGTAACAGCTCTTTCTTAGCAGCTAAGCAGAGAAAGGGAGAAAGAGACGTCTTTGTGCGTCTGTAAATAGGAACGCGACGGGGACGAGCAGGGTTAAAAGTTGCTGCTGTTTGCTTATAAGTAATATAGCGTACAGGTGAAAAGTTAATTAATTCTAATAACTTCCCAATAATATATAGACGAGCTCTCTAAATCGGCCCCACTGCTGAGATATTCATTACTTTTGTCGTAAAAACTTTCTATAGCCTCGACTCTTCTATTCGCGGTAGAGAGAATGTAACGAGGATGTAATATTTCGATACGATGATGTACACGTTATCATTAAAGCTTACTTTAGTTAATGATGACGCTCGTAAAGCTGAAGAGATCCAGCGTTGTTTTGAGGACGCTAAAACGCTGATCATGAAAAATTTAGAAAAAGAGATTTATTATTACATATACAACTACGTAAAATTCATTGTTAATTATATAATTAACAGTGAATTTTACGTAATTAATGTTATTGATAATTTATTGGGTCATTTATTTAAGGAAAACTTATGAGCTTTTTAGGTTTAAAAAAGTTGGAATTGTGTTGTATATTGTATACATTAACAGACTGAACGATAAACTCGTTTAAGAATCAATTGCATCGATAAACTTCATTATAACTAACTCCGTTTAGCACAGATAGGACATGAAAATTTCACAGTAATTATCGTCGTAGACGTATTAAATTCTAAATTTTACGTTACAAAACATAGAATCATAGAAATCAATATACGGAATTGAATAAATAACAAGATATAAAAAGCAGAATATTAAGGAGAAATTGATAAAAATAAAAAATGAAACAATATAGTCTATTAATAATATGAAATACCTATATATTTGTTGTGTTTTTAGATAATTTCATATATTTAAGAAACAATATTATATATATTTGCAAAATTATAGAAAAATTTCATAAGATATATCACATATTAGGTGATTAACACATAAATGTCTACGTTCATGTTTTTTACGTATTTACGTAAATATATTAGTTAATAAATTAATAAGCGCATCTCTAGAGAATAATTCAGAAAAACGTGTTTCGTTAATTTACGATGGATATGCAAGTACGCTCGGACAATCCTTATACAGCTGATACATGTATATGCATATTCAGATATGACTCAGTTTTGACTCGCCAATAATAAGTTATCCTTATCTTGTGGAACCCTGCATTAAACGGTCTCATTGACATTCGCTTCGGCCGCATCGGCGAAACCGTTTAAATTCCGCATCGCGGAGGCCACCGCGCCGTAATCGATTACAGCCGCATTGCGGGAATGCACGCAATTGTTGCGTGCCCGTTTACGCATATACGTTTCGCATACTCAAGCGCATACTGCATACCCGCTGGAATTTCTTTTTTCGCGTTGTCCGTTTACTTGTTTAAAATGCATGTGATATTTGCATTTCGATTACCTCACTACCGTGCGTTTTATAACATCTGTTCGGCGATTCGCGACATTAATATCGTGCCTGACGAGCAGCATCTTTAAATGATAATCAAACTTTCGTGCGCGCATAATTAATTAGTTTTTATGATGACGGACTGATTTATTGTTATGTAAGAAAGTTACTTTTCGTAATAAACTGTAAATGAATTCTTTCCTGCAGTCAATTTGGCCGAGAACTTGCATTAGACGATTAAATTTGAAATCTCAGAAATAACTTTTTCTAGCAGGCTTTCTGAATTAACGTATTTCCGTATTTCTATTTCTTTAGCATTATGTAAATTATGCCTCCATTTCGCGAACGAGTTTGAACATAAAACGTCCGCATGCTGAATACTTTAGAATTCTCGTATCATTACAATAAATTAATTTGTGTTTCGGTAATTTTTTGTTTACTCCAGATACATTGCTGTTCGATTAATAATCTATTTTTAATTGCCAAGTTTCATGTTCACAATTGCATGATATGTTTAATTTATGTAAACCAAAGAAGTCTCCCCTTTCTTTATTTTAAATTTAAAATATTTAAGAACATCGTTGCCATTTGCCAAATAGTTGAAAATCGCCAATTATTAAAAAGAATATAAATGTGTCAGATGAGCAGATTCAAAGAAGCCTATATAAACCATTTACGGCACAAACATATGGATTATCCGTTTCTACGTAATGTTGCCGCGCATTTATATTCGCGCATAAACGCAAGAGAGAGAGTTCTGCTTTCGGGATGAGGGTTATATCGATTAATAACCGGAGCGCGCACCGAGTACAGATGGTCTTTAATTTACAATGGCTATCGAACTATCTTACGTACCCGAGTAAATTATCGCTACGTACTTTCTCGTCGTCTAGAAAACGGAACGGCCGTGAATACGAGCGCAATAAGGATACGCGTCGGGTCGCAAAAGGTTGTAAAAGATACCGCCCGCATTAACTTGCAGAACCATATTCTCGAGAATAATTAATATTAAAGCGAGTACTATCGCTAAACCTCGAAACCATGTTTCTAACGGATGCGTAACGTTTCGGATTCTTTGTTCTTTTTTAGAGCTCCGAGCTGGCACGAATACATATGAAGTACAATCTATGTATGGAAATATCAATTAAAATTTCAATTACTATTGTATAAGTGTAGAATTTGTGGAAGAATTTAAGGTTGCCAATTAAACATCTCTCAATGCCATCAGTAATAAATTTTTTAAAACTTATAAAAAGATCTAATTATACGTATAGTAATTAATTTCAAAATAATGCAATGTTATCATAACCGATTTATGATTTTATTTTATATGTGTTTTATTCTAATTTATAAATTATTATAATATTTCACTTTGGTAGACATTCATTCTGTAATGATTTTGCAATCAAATTGTTTTTGTACGCAATAAAAGATTGTGGTAATTATTTATAATATTTATAATTTTAATGATACTTTGGTAATTAAATTATGAAAATCCATTGAAATAACATTTGTTTAAAAATAACGATCACATTTTATTATCTCTTAAAATTAAACTCACTAAAATCGTCAGTTTTGTATAAACATAAGATCAAAACTATCAATTGTTCCGAAATTTATATGACTAGCATAATATTTCAAGATATGACGTTCATTTTCATTATTAAAAAGCTCAATGGCTATTCCAACTTATAAAAGAATATTGCCATGTTTGAGAAATGTTTTTTAAAAGTTGGAATGGTCGTCGAAGCGACATGCGTCGAGCAACAATGCCATAAATAATAATAATAAGTACACAATAAGTTATCTATGTCGAGTTCACAACTCACTTTGTCATTATGCACAAAGATATTAATTAATTTTATGTGAGCAGCAAAAAGAACAGCAAGGGTAATAGTTACGACACGTGTGTTGGTATAAACATCGCATTATAAATTTAATAGCAATGATTTTTAGGTGCTTTTATTATACGACACGAATATATATACCAACGTGTCATATAGTAAGAGCACCTAAAAATCAATAATAATCGACAATATTAAAACAGGAGTATGTGATAAATTTGATTTTTATTAGAAGATTAATTTTTTTCCGCATTTTTTGACGTCTATTATGAACAAAAAGTTCGTGTAGCCAGCTGGAGATACCAAGTAGAGATACCCTCGATGTGTACGGCAGTCATGAGAAGCCAGTCCGGAAGCGCTCGAAAATTAATGCGGGGTCCGAAAGAGCGAGTTCGCGGAGCCGTGCGTGGCTGCCGTGCTCAGGCTCTCGCCGCAGGTATTAGCATAGGAGATTAATTTATCGGTCTCCGGCGGGAATGTGGGTTTAAACAAACGCATGTACGTACGTACGTATGTACGTACGAGGGTTTCGAAATAGGCCCCGTGGCCCGGTTTGTCTGAGTCATATACACTGTAAACTAGGCGCGCACCGGGCTCCGTCGATTGAATTATATACGTGAGAGTGTGCCTAGATTGACGAGCGTCCGTGCATACGTAGTCGTGCTTGAATTGTTGACCGTTCTGTAAAGTGACATATGTCGACTCATGAGTATTCGCCTTACACGCTCGTTGGGACCAAGGTTTACTTATTTTCGATGCATTAATCACACAAAAGAGAATTTATCTTTGCAAACTCTTATTTATTCTTAGTCACTCTTACTCGTTTAACGTGAAAAATTCTATTAATGGCTGGAACAGAATAGATATTACCGTTTTCTAGTGAAACGATACTAATAGTGATTTATGATACAGTTTACATATATATTTAATGTATAAGCTATTAAAAAGTAGTTAAAACAGGAAGAGGGAATAAATTGTTTTTGCACAGGAAAAAGTTCCACCAAGTGAAAAATAACATACATTATTAATAGATGATAAGGGAAGTTAGATAATTACATCAATTATTGATATTATACGTCTGCATCGCGAATTGATCGTAACTCATAAATATGAAATCGCTTCGTTTAGAAAAAGAAAGGAAGAGAGAAAGAGAGAGAGAGTAGATGCCATTCGTTTTACTTGCATGAAAAAATGTACTGCCTCTATAATGATGAGCAGAATCCTTGTTGAGAAATACAATTTGAAATTCTTCGTAAGACATCTTCGTAACATCGAGGCGGCAACTTTGTAAAAGACGAATTAACATCAATCGAACATAATTTAGCCTTTCGATTAAATAATTGGAATAATTAGCAGTAATTTTTACTGCGTACAGTTTCCTTACGACTTCCTACATAATGACGTTAAAGCATTTACTTTGCAAAAAACTTATTAACATTATTTGAAGGTAATTTAATCACATTTTCATGCAAAGGAAAATATATTACATGATCTTGAATTATCTCTTGATGATATCGAAGTTTTGGGTTAGTAATGTTAGTGGTAAACTTGTTTTTATACAGAGAAAATTAACAAGCACAAGAAATATCTTAGGACATATTTTGGGGAGGTAGATCGATAGTTTATAAAATATCTCTCTGGAAAATAGAATTGGAAAATTAAAGAATTAAAGGTTTTTCTTTGTTTTTTTTTTCAAAATTATTTAAAATTGATAAGTTATAATAAAATAAACAGAAAAACAATCTCTCGCTTTTCCTCTCTTTCTCTCACTCTTCTTTTTTCTTTCTTTTATTCAATTATTTCTAAATAACATAAAATATTGTAATGTAGTACATATTCTGTAGACGCGTAAAATATGTTATGTGTCTCTAGACATTTTTTCAAATATGAAATTTATCAAAAATTTAGATTATATTAGCTTTCTGTGAAAAGTTTACGTCTACAAATCGTGATTTGATCTAATTGATAAATTGATCGTTGCTGCAAAATATTAAAGTGACATATATCAATTCCGCAAGACGTGTCAATTAGTCTAGCGATAATTAGGGACAACCTTGCGTATAATAATTTCCACGCAAACTACAGTAAAATGGTTGTTACCACGCGCCATTCCCTCCAACAATTTTGTACTGTTTATGCTCGTTCATGCTGAACGTCGCACACGCTGCTAACTTTATTGCATCGCGGGTGCATCTACCATGTCTACGCGTGCTTTCCGCTCGATGCGGTTTCTTCTTCCGATTGATTGATCGTCAAGGATGGTCAATCGGTTTTTCTTCGTCTTTCTCTTGATCCATCCTGAATCATGGCAACTGATGATTGTTTCGCGGAAAAAGTTGCACCGCTTAGTTTCCATAATGATCGTCTCGGCTCGAACACGATCTGTCGATTAATATCGCATTTCTTGCCATGTTGAAAGAGTACACCGCAGGATTTTCCTTGCAGTCTCCTTGGTAACGGATGATTTTGTGTCGCGTGGAAAGAGGAAGGAGGGAGGGCATTTCAATCGTAAATTACGCTTGCTGATTTCATTTAGTAGGTTTTTATTGCCGTATTCACATTGTCTTACTTTCTTTTTATTGCTTTAAAAGGCGAACGCTTTGATGATAATATTTAAGGAATTAAAGAAACTCAGTTCACATTTACGAAATTATTATTTATTTTCTTATTCAGAAAAGTATTTGTTTATATTATATATTGTGGCGTTTTTTTATGCCGATTAATTTATGCCGATATTAATTTTGGCAATGACTGTGATAACCACTGTGAATCCGAGATTTAGCCTGAGATTGGCGCGCAACCGTATGCAACCGCACCCATGCACAACGAACTGTCGCAAGTCGCGTACGCGCATAATACAATATCGCATGATGTGTAATCGTGCATGAAACGCATAATGCCGTGGCGCGGCACGTGACGGCGTTACGGTTAAGCGCGACATCGCAGTCATAATTAATCGGATACGCTAAAGTGATCGCAACCGGTGCCTTATTACCCCCTTCGGTTTAGCTCGCCGTGAAAAATCGATCGCATCTAAATGTCACCGCGATGCAATACGTTATACATTTTCAAATACGCAGTCTTATTAAATTGCTTAGAATATGTACGAATAGAAGTCACAATGAAATCTTAATCTGAATCTTAATTATTTAACTTGTAGCTTGAAAAGTATTTGCAATGAAAGTTAGCATCTAAATGAGCTTTGAGAAAGAAACCTTCTTTCGAAGCATAATGACTTGTTCATCAAATGCGTTCGTTATTTTAAACTCGTCGGATACAATAGTCGTCGAAATAAAGATATCTGAAGGTACAGAGTAGTGTATTAGTAATGTGTCGCGTAATAGCTACGTTAAGAAGAATACAATCCTTTGTGCGCAACGCATTCGTAGCGCTGCACTTACGAGTTAACGGGCCATCACACCACACCCGGAGTAAAAGTCAACTGCAATTTCGACCCGGCAAGAGCGCGGTCCGTTGGTCGGCCAACGCGTAACGGCCAATAACAATCAATTTGCATGGATATAAGCCCCGGCAGGGACAGTTCTCTCGTGCGACACGCAAATAAAAACCGTCGCCGAGAGAGTCACGTCTCTCTGCCCACGTGAAGCTAACGAACTTCTCGTATTAATTTTCGCGCGCAGTTGACCCATATGCATGACGGCGATGACGACGACGATGACGACGACGATGACGATGACGACTATGACAACGATGAATGCGCGCCTCGGTGACTTTCCGGGTTCTACGGATGACCATGATGACGATCCCTTTAAGACGACGACCTTGAAATATTTGCCGGCTTAAAACGCCTTTAAAACCGGTATCTAAACACCGCCGTTGTAAACGTGTCGGCTTCTATTTGAATAGTCAAGTGTTAGCACTGTCAGAAGGTGCTCTCGGAGTGCCGTCAGGACTACGAATGTCCTTACGAGAGAGAGAAATTTCCTTTGCTTGCGCTCGAGGGTCCAAGAGTTAGGTTGCCGTTAACGGTAATTTTCTTGATTCAAAAGCTAGTTAATTTTTAGTTTGTTTTAGAAGTAATGATAATCATATATAATTAAATAATGTAAATTGTATCAGTTACTCGAATGGAGAATTAACAGTTCGGTAAACTTTTAAGTATCGCATTTTGCTATTTAAAGGTATACTCTCTTAAAGTCAATCAGTGAAACTCACTGGTCAATCAGCGATTATACACTGATTGTCAGTGTTAAGTATAGCACTGAAAAATTCTGTGCTATACTCAACACTGACAATCAGTGCATAATCGCTGATTGACAGTGAGTTTCACTGATTGACTTTAAGAGAATATACGTGTGTATATCAAAAGAAGTTGATAATTGTAACTTTACATTGTTATACATAGTAGTGTGTAAAAAAGAAATAATTTTTTTATTTAGTCCATTATTTGTTCATAAAAATACATAAAATAGAAATTATGTAGAAGCAATATTCTATCTGTTGTCATATGAATTTAGAAAAATATTTTTCTAATTACTTGTAGCATTTAATTTGTCCTTGAGATAATTATCGCGCAGTCATTTATCAATTTTAAGTTATTTAACATATATCCTTAATCATTAAAGAAATTTCAATCTTTGTACGTGATGTTTTATTTGTCTTTGATATCGTAAATTTTGATCGGCTTGCATCGACTGCAATACCGTTGCATCCGCATAATAAATTGATCATTGAGGAGAAGTAAGAAAATTGCACTTGTCATCATTATAGCATGTGACATCGCGATATCACTTCTCTTCGTATACGTGCATCTCTAAATAAAGAAATGCTAATTTCGACATTAATATTAATTTTCGCATATTTGTTACGCTTTCGGAAATCTATCAGTCAAAAAATTACGAAATTCAGACTCGATTACCGCATGATGATTGAAAAAAATTCGTTCAAATTGCAAGATAGTAAAGTCGGGATAGCGATAAACTAATTTATGACCTTTTTATTTAAATTTATTCTTATAGTTTTTCAAATCCAGTTTTTTTACTGAGAAAAATTTTTTACGAAGCATTTCTATTTACAAAAAACTAAGAAAAAAAATTTTATTTTTTTATATTGCATCTTACAATTAGTTATAAATTTCCTATGTTTTGTGATATAAATACATATTTTTTAAATGTTAATGAGAAGTTAAAGAAATGGATGATTTTTCTGGGACGAGAAAGTATGTACCTTGAATTCACTAATCAATGATCTTTTCGTTAACGGTAAGAGATCTGTGTGTGCAAAATACGCTTCGCATTTATTTCCATCCGTATCGTTCAATCAGACATGTTCAACATTCGTCGTTTATTTCTTAAATCTTTAATGAAATTACGTTCTTGTGCGAATTGTCTGAACCATTTAAAGAAATACAGAATTTCATTCATCAGATATTTGTTCGATTTAACTTCTTCACATTAGAATCGTAGTTTTGAAATGAAAATATGATCTTTAACACAATTAATAAAATATTATTACTTAATAAAATATAATTGCAATCTTAAAGCGTTATGTGCTAAAATTTTTTAATTTTTAATATTAGGTAAATCATTGTGATAGCTAATGAAATTTTCGTCAATTTTTTTAATAAACTGATTGAAAAATATCTCTTGTACTATACTTTATTACACTAAAAAAATCATCCCAATAAAAAAGCAAATCGTTTGCTTCCACAGATTTATTCGAGCACATTTTTGTAGTCGATTTACATGGCCTCGTTCTGCATTGCTACCATATCTGTCGAGTGTAAATGTAATAAATTCTTCCAAGCTTAATTCTTGACCGTCTGAAGCACTCATAATAAACTTACATTCAAAAGATTTAAAATCGTTATAAAACTTGTAATCATTTCAGTGATATTTAGGTTCAAATAGTTCTTCTTCAGCCTCTTATGTTATTCTCTTCGACAAGATATATTTCCTAATATATAAGTATAATTAGTAAATTACTTTTAGATCAAATTTTATTATACTTGCTATAAAGCACTTCATAATTTTTTTTTAAGCGTATTGAGATTAGATACTAGCATTTATTTCGATACGGCACAGGTCAAGGAAACGTGCATAAAAAATACTAATAGGAACCTTAAAAAGTTTAACGCGTTTGAACGTTCTTGCTACGACCGTCAAATTGCTCGTAAAACTATAGCAGATAAGCATTTAAATATTCGGCACAGGTTGATCCAGAAATTTGCCTCTCATAATTTCGTCCAGCCTTAACAGCAATTATTTGATTGGCGAACGTACATGCACTCTGGTTCACGAAACTCGCTCGTGATAGGCTAATTAAGCGTGTCGAAGAGCGGTAACGATCGTGCAAATTCATACGAGGTCGATTCGTATGCAAGGCGATATTTATCGTACGGCCGGATAGGAGGCGGCAACTGCGGCTGCCGGGTATTCCGAGTCGCACGTAAATCTCACGACTGGTATCTTTCTTCGTCGAGGAGGACTTAACCCGGCCGTGCCGATACGAAGCCCGCCCTTCACCGAACAACTGCGAAATTCCTCTCGTGTGCAACCTTCGTCACGCTTCAGGGACGAGCATCTCGTCGAAATCATTTTTGCCCGACGCTGTCCCACTTCGTAAAAATCTTGAACTCGTACGAATGCAAAGAAAGTGTATGTGCAATTTATATTCTGACATATTTGCTACGAAATTTAAATTTTTGATGTCAAGAAAAATATCAATTTTTCCTGTTCTTGATATTAAATGTGTTATAGGGATACGTTTCAAATAAAATTACTGTTTTTTAGAGACTATATCAATCTAATAATAATAATAATAATGATGTTAAGGGGGGCGGTTGTTCAGTGAAGCCTGTGGCACTCGGACTCAGATTAGGTCCATTGTGCTTCCCCTTCTTCAACCTACCGATTACGGAAGTCCAATTCTCCTCCAGAAGAGGAGTCGGTCTCCAATCGGCAGACGTTCGAAAAAATGGGATACATACGGAATGAGGAGCCACTGGGATTTGAACCCAGGACTCTTCCGTTATTAATCACTCGCGGAATTAGCATGGAGCCACGCGTCATCCCAATCTAAGAATAAGAAACAAGCTATTTATCTATGCTCTCTGAAGTTCGGTTTGTGAAAATCTTGTTATTCTCCATACAATACATTTATATGTATAGCTACATGTAATATTTGTTTATGATTAGTTTTCGCTGGAAGTAGATTAGTAAAAGTGATTCCAAATTAGTCAAAGTTGCTTTTGAAATGTTTTGTGTGTGCTGATATTTATTTTATTTTCTTCATTGAACTCGTTTTTTTTTATCAACAAAACACATATTTTATATGGCGAAGAGTTGAGTAACATCGATGCAACATTGTCTTAATCTTTCTTGCTTTTATTCCTCGGATAGTCATAAATTAAAATGCATGTCGCAGGCTGGTTTAAAACTTGTACTTGATCGTCCAGCCAGTGGCAACTCTCGTTGTTTGTCCGGTACGAATTCATGTCCGGTATGTGCGTTGTCGAGGGAAAAATCGTGCAATTCAGAACTCAAAGATATAATCTTACCTTTATGAATTTAAATTTTGTTGTACTTTATTTTGAAACGCAGCGTCTTTTTTATGCAATGAGTATTCGAAAGTAGAAAGGGAAGGGAGAGATGAGAAGTTATCGTTTATTTTCTCACAAAATCCTTAAAAAGCAGCTTCTTACGATATTGTTTTCATCTCTTTTTATTCTCTCTTTTCTCTCTCTCTCTCTCTCTCTCACTCTCTCGCTGCCTTCCTTCTATTTATCTCGGATGAGCATAAATTAAGGTATGAGTCGTTGATTAAAAATTCACAATATACAGTGGCGATTCTTGTTATTTGTCTGGTGCTTGCGAGTGAACGTTCATCGTCTGACAGAATGACGGATCAAGGCTACGCTATGCCGTTATTACGCTAAAATGCGAGGGATTATTGGTAATCATTATGATCGAGCGGAGTAACGTAATATATGGGAGGGGATTTTGCTGTATAGCATTTTGTCGTCTATGATATTAGTATGCATACTGTCGCGCGCGCGTTTCTTTTTCTAAATATTTTATATATATTTTTTGTACTTACTGTTATTTATTATTATTTGAGAAATTACTTTATTTCAGAGAAAAATAACGAAATTTATTTATTGAAATAATTACTTTTTTAATATTACACACTTTTTTTAATTATAGAAATAACTGGCTTATTAATTTATTTATTAATTTGTTTTTCTGAATAATACTGAAAATAAATTTAAATAATGTACTCTTTATAATTACAAATTATAAATATATATGAAACTTTATACATATGAAGCAAATTT